>JAGSMP010000976.1:0-77957 GCA_029286625.1 Parnassius orleans
ACGAACTAATTATTGAAGAAAACCATTTTAAGCGAAGGAGTGCAACTATACAATAAATTGCTAAATTATGCAAAAGTGGTGTAATTATATCTGAGGATGGGCACTACTAGTGGAAACGATGAAATAAATGTTTCGATTTAGATATAAGCTCAAGTTATTTCGTCTGCTTAGGCGCGTTTATATACTATCGTCTTCGACTAACTGCTGGTTTACCTGCGTTTAAAATCTCCATAAACTTCACAATGAGACGCATCAGCATGGTGTGAATAAATTTATTAACGTAATAATATACGTTAATAACTTTCTTCACACGACCTTCAATTTTGAAGAACACAACCAAGTAGAAGAACGATTAATAGAAATATTGAAAACACTATTGCATATTATTGCATAGCAGAATGTTCCCAAGTTTTAACTGGACACTAGCACAGTGGCACAGAATAAAGAAACTGGTCAAACGGGTGTGTGCCAAACCAAGAGAAATAAAATGCAATAAAGCTATTTCAAAACACGAGCGTAAATGTCAATATTAAAATTGACAACTATCAACTATCAATAAATGCTTATCTTATTATCAAAATATCAGCTGGAAAAATATTAGTCATTATATATAATTATACCACCATAATATAGTAATAATAAAACAGTATTATAAAGTAGTTATAATGAAGCTAGTAAAAAATTATTATGATACCTATTGGCTGAAAGAAAACAAAAAGGTAGTGATCAGTTGCGACGACGAGCCTTCCGTGGAGCATTAGCATTAGTTAATCTTGACTAACTTCCTTTGAGAAATGGGTTCTTTGGACTGCCCAGAGTCACTGACCGTACTAGACTTGTGGTGGGAATGAAGACATTAAGAGAGTCATTTTGTACGAAGTTTGAATCAAAAGCTTTTGTTATATATCTATAAAATGGGATAATATTACACACATGGACCGGTCACCGGGACCAATTTTTTCGCCTGTTGCAGTTGCTGACCCTAAGATTCTAACCTATTACAAACAAGGATATTTATGTATTGTTATATTGATAAAACGCATCAAAAGGTAAAAATTTATTATTGATACATTAAATTTTTACCTTTCTTCTTCCCCTTTTTTCAATAATAATTGATTGTTTTTTAAATTATTTTCTATTAAAAATATTTAAAATTATTATTGAACCTTTATTATAATTGATCAATTTAATATCATTCAAGAAAAATTATTTCCGGTGATGGATTATGTTTATTGAAAAAATTCAAACTTTGTTATAATTTAAATAATTATTGTAGTTTAGCTTGACCGCTAGCGCTGTACCGCGCCTTAGGTGGCGACAGACGTGTGGGGATGGGAAGATAAAGCATGAGTTCACACAAGATCAATACCATTGGACAGATCTTAAGATAGTGCTTCGTGATATTTTAATATGGTTATGGGTACTAGACTAACTTGTATGTACGTGAGATAAGTTCCTACTTTGTATTATTATTTTTGAAATATATATTATTTTGATTAACTTTAAAAAGAGAGCAAGAATGAAATAAATTTGTACTAAAATTGACATAGAAAACAAATCAGGAACAAGGGGAATGTATAAAATCAAACAAAAATTAAAAATATTTTAATTATTTTGATTTTGCCTTGTTTTGACTTATTTATTAAGGAAAATAAAACTACCTTGACATAGATTATACTTCATCCAGGCCATCTTCGTCTTCATTTACGTCAACGAAACTTGCGTCAGAGTCATCTTGCAAATTTATTATTATACTACCGATAACAGCATCGAACCTCATGTCACGATACCAGTAATCGTTTTAATTTTTTGACATGGTCGTCACATTTCCACAATTTTCCGCAAACCCGTAAACAATTGATACAAAATGTTTTTCTTTTCATCTAGTGAAGAGTTAATATGGTACTGGGCTATGTTGTTTTTAATGTCAGCCCAGACCAACTCTATGGGATTAAGATCGGGATGATACGGCGGTAAGCGTAAGACGGTGCGTCCATGGGCTTTCAAGAGTTCATCAATTCTCTACACGGGCTCTTTTTGTATTTTATCGATAGTACGTTGCAGTTGAGCTTTCGTATAGTTTCCTGAAATTCAACATTGTGGCGCCGTAACCAGTTCTGCATTTCACTTTAAATACTTGCAATTGTTGGTTTCTTGTCCTTGAACACTATGATAAGATTTTTTATAGGAGAGGCGAGGGGAATTGCAGGTGCGTTGCCGGCCTGGAGGAGAGAGAGAGAAAGGAGTAAGCTCTTTCTTGAAGGTCCCTAAGTCGTATCGGTCCACAAAATCGCCGGTGGTAAACTATTCCACAGAGAGGTCGTACGAGGTAGAAAACTCCTAGTGAACGTGCAGTGGTGGACCGCCAAGCATCCAGATGTTTTGCCGCGATGTGTTCGTGAAATTTGGCGGTTGGGATTAATAAGAACAACCTCAGAGTACTCCCGTGGTAGATGCGAAAGAAAATGCAAAGGATAAAACATCTTTTCAGACTCGGTCATCGACAATTCGAGCCGCTCTGCGCTGGATGCGTTCAAGGGAAGAGCTTGCACTGGCGAATCTTATCCCAGAGATGGGAATAGTATTCCATGTGCGGCCGAACCTGCGCCTTGTAAAGTTGCAAGCGGTGTGCCTGCATGAAATACTGTCCCGCTCTGCTGAACACGCTAAGCTTTAGGGCCAATTTAGCCTCTTCCAAGTGACCACGAAACTGCACGTTACTTGATATGCGGACGCCGAGGATTCCGATACTGGCTGAGGCAACAAAGAGCAGCCTTGAAACTGAGGAGATACAACAAAGGCGTTCTTTTAGCGGTACACGCTCAAATTTGTGTCTTCTGGGGATTGAACTGACTAGATTTAGTCACCCCAATCCGAGACTTTGTTCAGCAAAGACTCGACTTCAGACATAAGTTTGTTCCGGCACTTGGCGACGTTTTCCCGAGAAATACTGGCACGGCCGTGTATAGAGCATCACCAGTGCTGTCATCCGCATAGCAATGAGTGTTACCGGTTGCAACATATCATTGATATGCAGAAGAAACAGCGTTGGTGATAGCACGCAGCCTTGTGGAACACCAGCATTAAGAGGCTTGTAGTCGGAGCATGCACCTCTACTACGACCGTGATCCTTCGATCTGCAAGAAAGCTGGTGATCTAATTGCTCAATTTCTCGGTAAGCCCATAGGAAGGGAGCATCGAAAGAAGCGCTTTGTGCCAAACCCGATCGAAGGCCTTCGCTCTGGACACGTCTTCAGCACAATTGGGTGGATTCCGTCAGGCCCACTCGACTTGTGGATGTCCAGGAGAGGAGTGCTTTGCCACCAAGCGCTGTGAATTGCACATCTGGCATGGAGCACCGTGGGATGGGCGGCGGTGTGCCCTTCCGTCATCGAGAGTCAACTTGGATGAAAATAAAGAACCCAGCAGATCGGCTTTCTCCTTTGCGGCATGGGCCAGTCGTCCTCCCTATGCAGAGATGGAAGAGATGGCTGACAGAAGTTCCCTTGACAGCCTTATGAGAGACCAGAATGCACAGTGTAACACTCCATCCCTCTTTGCTTTCTTCTTTATTTCTTTAGAATCTTTGTCTATAAGATATATAAAAATATATCAAATTTACGTGACCAGTATATGAACCGTATATTGATCTTTCTAAAGGTTTAAATATAGGCCGTTTAATAAATTTATGGCGTGATCATCTTAGTTAGACCCTTATTTACGTTGCGTTTGTATACTAACTTAGTTCTTTTAGGTGTCTTTGGGTAGAATATTCACTAGAGCAGCCGAAAGTTGTTGGTGCTTTATAAGCCTAAGAACTCCGTTCAGAAGTTCTTTAGCTTATAAATACCGCAATCCGCTTGTTTAGCTTTTTGCTTATAATTATCAATACCGTAAGTGGCAGTAAGCATCAATGCAACTATCATACGGATGCCCCAACACATCCACATGTCCTATCGACTTTGGTAACAAAATTGGTACTGTTGTTAACTAAAATACCACCAACGCATCATAGTAGCACGCTACTAAGACGTCAGTAGCCAAACTCCATGTATCATAACCAACGCTATTGCACTAAGACATGGAGTTGAGTATGCTTGCTGCACTTAAAAGTACTACCAAACACACTTACTCCTAATCCGAAAGATAGCCGATGTAATATAACGCAATGCGCTAAGACGCCGAACAACAAACGGTAAGCATGTCCACGGGCAAGTCGTATTGCTATAACAAACCTGCTTACCACTGGCACTAAGATGATATGTCTAGGACACATCGGTTAGCGAGTCCAAGCTTACCTCGGTCTGACTCTGTGAAGTAATCTACACGCCTCTATAATAATCCTTTTCAAGTCCCATTTCTTCCAATATAATGCTTTTACATATTTGAGTCTTCCACACATATTTGCTTTATATCATAGACCATACTATTATATGTCTTATACATATGTGGTTCAAGTCATAACTCTGCTATCATAATGCTTATGCATCATAGACACTTCTATATTAATGCTTTTGTATCATATACCTTACTATCATAAGTCCCTAATATAGGACCAGTCTTGTGCAACAGTACTAGTATTAGCAGTCGGACAGCTGACCACCCCATGTGTATATACACCCATGGGTATGTGTCTCCGGCAACGCCCTTCATATAAGCAATCATTACATGAACACACTCCTGTAATACAAGAACTCCTCATTAACTTGACCATTTTTCAATTATATTACAAATGTTATTTATCTTTATTATTGCAATATAATCGACTTGCATCTGTATTATTTAATACATTTTGAATATTTTAAGCAGTTTAATAAATTTAGAGATTTTAAAGACAATATTACGCGTTCACTACACCATAAAGGCTGATTTACACGGGGTCAGTAACAAGCGCCAGTGCTGGCGCCGAGGACTGACTTGCACTGTTTACACGCGGTTAGTAGTCGCGGTAACTTCTAGGGTGTACGTACGTTATTGAAGTCAGTAGGCAAAAATGAATTCACGGAAAGGGCTGAATTTACAACGATTAAAATATTTGTTTAGAAAATGTTCTATCTGCTGTTGAAAGAGTTGACGGAAAGAAGAGATATGTAAAAGAAACGTCTTTGGATAAGAAAATGGATAAACGACAGAAAAGAAACTGGAGGTTATGCTTTGTTGTTAAATCAATTGAGTTTTGAAGATCTTGTGGAATTCAAACTGGCTTTGAGAATAACGCCGAAGAATTTTGACGAATTGCTTTCATTGATAATAAGCTCTATTCAACGTCAAAATACATTCATGAGAGATTTTGCAAGCCAAAATAAAACTCGAAATAACACTGATAGTTTTGGCTTCAGGAATGTAATTTTGTCACTTTATCGTATATCGAAAGCATCTATTTCTCATTTAATACCAGAAGTATGCTGGGCATACACAGCATTGAAAATAACAAATTAGGTAAGATAGTTATTTATTAGGATAATCAAAAATTTAAAGTCAGACAGAATCAAAATAGTTCTTTGAATTTTCAAAAGCATGGTAAACTATGTTAGTTTCATTGTTGCTTTTACGCCCAACTTCATTATTATTCGTTCTGTTACTGGCGGATGTAATGATTATTTGCTCAGGGTCTACATATCTAGGATTAATCGAAGTTTTCGGGAGAATAAAATCCCAAAAGCTGCTTGAGGCAGGCATCTCAGTGCTCAATCCAATAAAATCCCAAAGAACTGCTGATTGAGGCATTCATGGGTTAAGCTTGGAGAGGTAAAACTTATGAATCATTACATAGTCATGGAAAATTAAACGCTTCTTTACGTTTCCATGACTATGTAATGTATTTTGTTGAATATAAATTATATAATTAATATAAATAAATGTATCATGTATGCTTTCATTAATATAAAATGCGTTCATTTACCCTCATTTAATAATCTATATATTTTAATTTTTATGATACGACGTGATGACACTTTACAATACTACGCCAGCGACTGTCCTAGCACTGACTTGGTCGTTTAGACAAGATTAACACCACTGGCGCGGGTGGCGAGGGGAGTAGACTGACTTCAAATTATTCAAGCAGGAATATTGAAGTCAGCACTGGTGCGACAGTGCTGTACTGACTCCAAATCAATTTACATTATGCCAGTAGCGGGTCAGCACTGACTTGCCTAGAATTTGGAGCCAATTACTGTCCCTGTGTAAATCAGCCATTACATTCAATATTCGAAATGAATATCACAATTCTGAATTGAACTTAATGCTTATTAATGCTTTTAATTGTTTGATATTTGAAATGTCTATGATATTTGAAATGTCTTTATATTGAATCCAATAATTACCAGTTACCCAGTGTACAAATTATGAGCCGTCAAAAACAGGTCTCGAAGGAAGGCAAACTGTTTCTCGCCAATTCTGCCGATGCGCTCTGACTTTGCCTTGGTAATGACTTTTGAAGGACCTGGAGGCCGAATTATACTTTTTAAAGGCGCTGGTATTTACCAGAATGCAACCGCGATGTTTGAGTGGCACCACACCCGGACTAGACAATGGTCCGAGAAATGATCGGTTAAACGTGAACCAAGCCATTTGTCGTGGTGGGCATTAAAATCGCCGAGAATCACGATCTTGCGGATGGGATCTGCTGCAGCAAGGAATTGTGGCCATTTGGACGTAGTCAATGTGTCGTTCTATTTTGTCATTACCGCTATGGGAATAGAGGCAGCCGTAGACGCGCGGATGGTCGTCGCCGTCTACGCGTAGCCAAAAGATGGACGTGCGAACCATCAAGACTGCCAAGGCGTCGAGATTAGATGTTCTCCGACGTATACGCAAACTCCAGCCCGAGGCAAAGAGCTGTCTTCGCGTCTTGAGATGGTAGTGGACGGCGTTTAGGTTAGGCGTTAGGACATTCCACATCTATAAAGCTCGAATGGTCATTTGGGCAAATAATAAAAAATTGCTAAATAATTAGTGCTCATTTAGTGCTAATTTAGTGCTGCAAAATTAAATTTCACGCCAAAATAGCTTGATCAAAAATTAGAAAACTGCTACTTTGAGCAGTGTTCTATCACCTAAAACGATAATCGCTTAATACAGCACCAAATAAAAGCATCAATAATTTGGTACTCATTTAGTGCTGTCGATATACGCAAAAATTAGGAAAAATATTTTTTAATATCATGAACTGCTACTTTGACATCTTTTTAGCAGAGTATAATGAAAAAATTGACATCAGAGTGGGTTATCACCTAATGATATAAGATAATAAATTAGTGCTCAATTAGTACTGCAAGCACATGCGATATTTAAACAATAGGACTTTAGAAAATCACACTATGATATGTTACCTTTTAATACTAATTGTTTCAATTCCAAGTAATACATCATAATTTGTATTAGCAAACGTATATGTTACGTCAGCGTAACATGTGAAATTAAACTATATGACAGTCAAACAAGTCATGTTTACGCTACATGTTGCGTATAAATTAATGTTGCTTCATTGTGATTCAAACGGATTTAAACATCGATGGCAACTAGCATACGTACGCCAAAATTTAGAACTGAGAATATTTGAGTATTGATTTGTGTTAAGATTCTGCTTGAAATACTTTAAATGTCAAAATTTGTGCGATTTTCACATGCTCAAACTTTGGTCTTAAAGTTTACTCATTACAACGTAAAATACCATGACCGTACCCGTTTCAGCACATGCAAAATTATTCTTTTATAAATTAATATGATGTAACGCCCACTAGACCGTACAGTCCAACACCGTAGCATACCACAATCGCATTGACAGCGAATTCACGACGAGAATATTTGGCAGGTGCATGGCACGATGTTTTCAAACTGTTCTGCGCAGACGACTAAACGCGTTATAACCGCGTGTGCTCAGCTTTGCCAAAATATTAGCAATCATCTTTAGGTCCCTTACAGACAATCTAATAGTCACCGTAGCCATTTTAATATAAAAAATTTCACAACATCAACTCTAACCTGCTTGATACGCCTTGTATACAAAATGAGCTCCAACCGATAAAACAGGCATCATAGTCGCATACATATTGAATGGGATGATACAGTCACTGAACGCGTTGTACGTATGTGATATGTTGTTGATACTTAGTGGAATTAGCATTTTGTCGTGCCTGATGCGTTCATACCACGTTCACAGTATGAGCTGTTGGGTGAGCTGAGACCTTTATTCAAAATGAAAAAAAGACGCTGCCGCCCATCTCATCTCATGATTTGTTTCCTTTGTCGCCCTTATGACACCCACGGAATGATATGGGGTAGTGGATATTCTTACACCGCCATTACACGGTAATATTGATAGTAAGTAAAAAGGCTTACTTATATTAAGGCTTAAATATAACGCTGAAATAAGAAATCTTATTCAGCTTCATATTTACTTAAGACAGATTGCTTGAGTCAATTTTCATTTCTCATCCTGCCAAAGGCATTAAATTTACTGTCTAGGAAGAGGCATTTTGCGAGCAAAACAACTGGGGAATGGTGATTATTAATTTTTATTTTATAATTGCATTTGTCAAACGCCTTAATGAAAATGTTATCTATACAGGTCGCACTAGGCCCAGCAATACATGTTGGTTCTATGAATAAATTAACAAGATTATACGATTTAAACAATGAGCTAAACTTAATAATAATGGAAAAAGTTTCAAGGAGATTGATTTTAAAGTCTCGATATATTATAACAGAATTATTCTGTTTACTAAGTTTGAGCAGAACTTCTTCCACAATCTTTTCAAAATAGTCGTAAGTAGCACATGGGGGTCTGTAAACACTTACAACAATGAGGTTTCGAGCTCGACACACAGCTATTTTTACAGTTCGCTCAACAGAAAGGCTCACAATATCCTTACGTTCTTTATATAATAATGATTTATCTGCTAATATTAAGGAGCCACCACGTAAACTTTTTTTCTATTGAAGGAACTGACCACCTGGTGATTTCTGAAATTAAACGTGAAATTATAATCTTTAGCCAATGTTCAGTAATACAAAGGATATGTATGTTGTTACTATTTAAAACAATTCAACTTCCGATTTTTGCCCATCATGTGTTGTATATTTTGATGCACCAGGTGTAAACAATCTTAGTACCGTAAATGTTTAACTTGACCTACCTAGCCTTATTTTTGCCTAAAACGATCATTTGATTTCATTAGTAGGCTATTTTAGCTAGAGAATTGAGTCTACGGTAGGATTTTTATCCCATGGCAACGCTTACTTTTGGTTCTAATAAAAAAGTTGTGAAATGTAAGTGAACGTCAGAATTGCACTGTTAATTGTTTAATTGTTGTTCTGTGAATATTTTGAACTATTTTTATGGATTTGATGAACCATATTAAATGAAAAATAGTCTCATATCCTTGTCCCTATGTCTTGTTCTTCTAAAACGAGTTTAAGGTGGTAAAATCAAGACAAACAATTGTTTGTCGCTTTTTTTGAAAAATCGACAAAACTTTGCCCAGGGTTAGTTGTCAATTATTAGTTTGTTTCATCAATTATTTTTAATGCGGTATGAAGATAATATAAATTTTTCTTGATTACCAATTTTAGATCATATGTTTAATTTTTGATTGTCTTTAAGAATAATTTGTTAATTTAGCCATTTATGTACCTACCTGCCTTACCATGTTGATTTATAAAAAGTTTAAAATCATGCCAAAGTTGTCAAGCTATCATAACCTAATTAAAATATATCTAATTGAAATACAAGATAACCTACATTTATTTATTTAATTATTATTATTTTGTAAGCATAATTATATTATTGCGTAAGTACAGATTGTTACCTAGGTACTTAATAAAACCAAGTAACATTGATGATTTTTGAATTTTTAACATTTAATTTGTTTTATTTGCCTGCGGCTACAAGGTGACAGCCCTGAAAGATTCCCCATAAAATGACTAAATGTTCAAAATGTCTGCCTAACTTTGCCTACCTTCTAATTAAAAAAAAATAAAAGTTTTAAACTTTGTGACATGGATAAGTGGGAATAATAAACCAATACTATAAGGGAGCGGAATCTGTTTATTTGGAAACACATTCTCAACTGCGATATTTTTGTCTAGGCAAAGTAGAGGAAATGCCATTAACTTTGGCTGGCCTTTTCGAAGCTTATTTCTCAGAAAATATGAGGTGTAGGCTATAATGGGTTGTTTTGCTAGGCGCATAAAGTTCTGATTTGCATATTTTCTTTCGTCGTGTCAAAATATATCACAAAAACCTCAAAAATTCAAAATTTTACGGTACTTATTTGTGGGCTGCATTCTAAATTAATTAAACCCTTATTATTGCTAGAGATTTCTCAGTTGTCGCATTCACTAATTTAAATTAGTTGTAACTGATTCCAAATTAAATTTCAAATGAAATCTAATGTTATCTTAGGTAAAACTAATGCAAAATAAAAACGGATATAATTGTATTTCCCATTGGAGTCTATCCATCCGCAAGGACAGGATTATAGTGTGTATGAGCACAAGCACAAGGCAATCTCTATTCTAACTCTCACTGTCCGATGGGACGGCAAACCGATACGTCCGGAAAAGATCAGGCGCATAACAAACGACATTACGTACTTTCCGGTTGTTACAGAGAATATCTTGACAGAACTAACAACTATTCTGTGTGCAGAGTTGATATTTCTGTAGCTATAGTGGCAAATTGCTTTTTTACGGTATACATTTTCGCGGGTTGTTTTAGATAGTGGGTGACGTTAAGCAACTGAGAACTCGCTGAGCAAGCTTATAGTCCAATCGGGCTGTTTTAGTTGCCCCAGTTTTGTGCGCCTGTTAGGTTTCTGTGCTAAAAAATTGTTCTCAGATCGAATAACATGAGAGTAAAATGTTGTATTCCATGATTTTAAGCAATTTAGAACTTGTTTAGCTTCTGTACTGGTAAAATAATTATTAAGGTTTTGAATTCATTTCGGATTCGGATTCTCCATCGGATCGGGCCTAAATATAAATAACAGTTTAGTCCCAGCACATTTGAAACCTTTTTAAATCTCCAGGTACTATAATAATAATAAAAACAAGTATTTTGTTTTCTTACAGGTACTGAGGATCCAGAAGAAGCAAGAAAAATATTAGATGAACATTCAACGAGTGGAAAAACCTACGGTTTTATCTCATTTATCTGGCAAATAGGCAAGTATATTTTTTACCTATAAAACAACTTTGCTTGTACAGTAGTTTATCCTTCATCCTTTAAAAATCAAAAATTAGAAAATCTTTATTTCACATCACACTGGTTTATAATTATACACAGAGGTTGGGACCAACCTATTAAGTAATAATAATACTGCCGGTGGCGTGTGTGTGTGTGTGTGTGTGTGTGTGTGTGTGTGTGTGTGTGTGTGTGTGTGTGTGTGTGTGTGTGTGTGTGTGTGTGTGTGTGTGAGTTTGAATGTGTTTTGTATTAAATGTCACAGTTCTCGTTCACCAATACCGGTTTCAATATATCAACATAAGAAATATAAAATAAAATTAATTAGTATATTGCAACAAAATTTTGTGTGTCGTTATATGTTTTAGTATATAAATATTTTGTAACTATTTGTTTACATTCGTATGTGTTCAACTGATATATGTCCAAATTCTTGTTCAGTCTATTGTGTCTAAATGAGCAGATTGCGATAAGAAGCTGCTGAGCAAACCTGGTTTTACGTATCTAGTTACTGCTACTCCTATCTTTTCTTCTTCCCATCATTATTTTGGAGTTAAAAGGCAAATATTTGTGTGTCGTAAAACCATTGATAGTATATATATTCTGTCTTATTGAAAGAAGCTCACTGAACTTGTGAACTCTTCGGAGCAAAACTAAATGGTTTAAAATACATAACTTTAGTATACAACTGATTCTTTCGATTTTAATACTTTTGTTTTACCTGCACCTCCCCAGACCTATTATGGACTGTGCCATTGCAGTATATATTTGGTTTTGTAGTTTTTAGGTGACAAGTCTTAGATTCCTAAATATCCAAATTAATTTGTATCCTATTACTCGTATATTCAACTTGAGAGTGTCAGTTCAAGTGTTGATCGAGAACAACCCCAAATACTTTATAGATGACCATCAATCAATCTGTACACGTACAGTTAGAACTATTAGAAATGCCACAATAATGTATTTTTAGACTATTGTTATTATCTGGCTGCGTTCTATTATTAATCCTGTATTTCACACCGAGTAGAGTTCGCTATTTTCGACTCATCCATTTCTTGTATAGTAGTAAATGTACTGTTCATTCTATTTTATAAAATAATAAAATACATTACCAATTACATTGTAGAGTTTGTTAAATATTATAAATATTTTAGTAAAGGGGAATTTTGCAAAAAATTCTTAAAAGAAAAGAATTTATATATGTGTAATAGCGATGTAATGTGCAGGTGGGTAGGGTGACAGTAAAACCAGTACAAAGTCGAATAGTCTGTATTTTCTCGAAATGTTTCTTAGGATGTGACTGTGTTGTATTACTGGAAGATGAATGTGTGAAAGTATGTCTAAGTGATTGCTTTTTGACATTTGTGTGGTGAATAATTAAAAACAGAAAGTAAATATACGAAAAAACGATAGAGCTTACTCTAATAAAAAACGAAGAGTTTACATGTACATTGTAGAACGGTTTTTAGTCAGGTGTTTATCTTTAGTTGCTGGATTTGCGATTCATTTTTAATTTGTATAATTTTGGGGTTATCGTCTTTTCTTAAATAAACCTTCCCAAGATGTCCTACAAAATTTATATGAGTGTGTTTGTTAAGGTCGCGCAAGAAAACAGTGTCGGGTAGCCTTAGTTTTTAACTGCTCTGATACAAAGATAGGGTTATTTTCTACGCCTGAAGACTTAAGTCCTAAATGATGAGCACTGAGATTTGATTTGTTTTTTTTTTGTTAAACTCTTACATTTATTCTAAAATCATTTTTGTATTGTAGATGATGTTTCCACAATGATAGGAGTGTTCTTAATATCTTCTTTTTCCACGGACTCTATACACATCTTTAATGTTTGAACTTACCATTTGGCAGCCGATAGTGTTGAGAGACTTAAACCATTTCAATAAGGTGTGTTTTTCCTTCATCGTTTCTGGGACGTTCTTGATTTCCAAGTTTGTTTTACGTCTATTTTTTGCATGTCCTCTGTTTTGTCTCCAAAATAGCTATATACCCTGTCCTCCTTAATTTGTCCTTCTAGCTTAGAATACTTTCTTGAAATTTTATTTTGTTCAGTGAAAAGTAATAGAATTTCGATATTTTGGTTAGTTTTTTGATTTCTTTGAGAATGCTTGCATTTTTGAAATTCTAGATTTTAAGAATTTAAGCGATGAGAACATGTTTCTCATATCTTCTTTTAAATTTACATATTATTAGCTAGTGTTTGACTTGACACCCGGTGGTAAGGATGATGTACTAGATGGTAAATTACATCTCGTAATTATAATCTATTCACTTGCCTTCAAGATACACATGCTATAATCGTTATTAGACACACAGGGAAATAGACGGAGAGAACAATTTGCAAAAGTCTCCTTAAAGCTAAATCCTAAAAGTAGTAAAAACAACCTGAAAACATCGGACTGCACATTCTTTATATAACCGGACAAGTCAAGTTTAAGATTAAGTGCTTCTATATGTCTACAATTTTTATGATATTTATAAACTTCTCACCATTCGTCTGAATTATTATACTTGATCCACATGATTTTTAAATAATTTTATTATCCTGTTTAAAACATTTCTTAATGATTGTAGTGTCAATGAAACAACGGAGTTCAGATGAAAACTGTTTTTATTAATAAAGGCGGTTTCGTAATATATAATATTTTAAGACTACCCACAACACCTTCCCCTTAAAGAATAAGTTTTAACAAAAATGATCTATTTAAAAAAAAATAATCTTCCCAAGTAAGACATGAATACAAAACTTAGTCTAGTACAATTTTTTAATTTTTTTTTAAATTTCTTAGCATATTTTAAGACTACCCACAACACCTTCCCCTTAAAGAATAAGTTTTTAACAAGTCATTTTTTTAAGATAAAAAAAGATAAGATAAGATTAAAAATTTATTTAGTACTTTTTTTTTTTTATAACCTTAATTTTTATTTGTGATTACAACGGATTAATTGCTAGTAGGTTATTTTATATTTACTTTTCTTCGAGTGAGAGGAGGAGAATAATTTTCATTAGCTTCAATGTTTAACATTGTTGGCTCATATTCATCGTTCGAAGAATATTCTCATTCTCACTGTAGAAGTAGTTTTTGTTGTAATTGAATTATGTTCTTATTCTCATGTACTATTTGTCCTGACGTTCTATTTTCTTGTGTTTTATCTTTTATTAGATGTCTGCGATTGCGGCGATACACCATTCCTCTTTAGTTTTAATAAAATATGAGCGGGGAGTCGCCGCTTTTGCAACGATATAACCTGGCATTTTACAATTTTTTCTATCATAGTCACCTTATCGCCGACATCTAATACAGATAAAGGCTTAAGCACAAATCATAATACATTTTGTATTTTTTGTTTATCTAGCATAACTTTGTGTTGTCTCTCATTATTTACATGACCTATTTTAAAAGGTCCGTGCACAGGTAGCCTGCATTTTAACCTACGACCCATCAGCAGCTGTGCGGGAGAATTCAAATTATCGCGAGTAGCGTATTTCGATAACTTAGCAAATTTAAATAAAAGTCACTCCACTATCTATGGATTTTTAATATCTTTTTATTGTTTGCACGGCCCTTTCACTCTTACCATTTAATTGTGCGTAATTGGGTGATGACGTTATGTGTTCAAATCCCACTCCACCGCAAAGTTTTTAAATTCTGACTTGAAAATTGTGGACCATTATCGCTTATTACAATGTCGGGTATCCCATATCTAGCAAAATTTTCTCTCAGTACGTTTATAACGCTTTTAGAAGTAGTTTCATGTAACAATGCTACCGTAAAACATGAATAATAGTCTACAATAATTAGATATGATTTTTTACCATACTGAAATATGTCCGTCCTGATTTTACTCCATGGTAAATTTGAATAGAAACAGCAATCAACGGTTCCTTACTAGAGTTATTTGAATTCTCTCGACATACTACACACCTATTTACATATCTCTATATCATAAGAAACCCTGGCCAGAATAACACTTCACGCGCGCCTTTACAGCGGTCTATGCCTAAATGCCCATCATGTATAATTTTTAGCATTTCTGTTCTTAAGGAACTGGAATTAATATTTGTTTGTTTTAAATATAACGCCATCTACACAAAATAAATCTCCTCCTCATAGACCAATAATATTTTAAATTATCTTCAATATCTCGTTTATATTCCGGCCAACCCTGATTTATATATCTCATTAAAAGTTTTAAGTTATTATCTTTTAAAGTTTCATTTTAATTACATTTAATTTTTATGTGAAACGGCATGTTAGAAACTACCATATGTACTTGATATAATACATTACTCACTCTTTATCATTATATAATTCCAAATAGGGCAACTAATATATATCAAATCATAACATTGTAATCGTAAAATCATTCGCTGTAAGCGTGCTGGTATCGAATCTAAGGGCTTTTAAATGCTTTCTAACGGTTTATGATCTGTTTCAATTAAAACATCACTTTTACCGTAAATATATTGGTGGAACTTTTCACACGCAAAGAGAATAGCTAGCATTTTTCTATCTGCGCATATCGTGCCTGTGTGTCGGGAGTGTACGCGAAGTATATTCATAGGTCGGCCGCCCTGCAACAGCACGGTGGCTCCTACACTGCTCGCGTCCACCGAGACTACAGCCGGTTGCGATACGTCATAAAGCCAACACGGTGCTTTGCTTATTAAATGTTTTAATAAATCGAACGCATTCTGTGTTCACTCTCCCAAACACCATTCCGTGTCCTTTTTAATAGTCGAGTAAGGGATAAATACGCTCAGAATACTTAGGTATAAACTTAGATAAGTAATTTATGGCCCTAAAAATCGTTCTAACGATTTTCGTTCTTTGTGTAGGCATATTTTTATTGCTTTTACTTTTCTAAATCTGGTTTCATTCTGTTTTGTTAAATATATGACCCAAGTAAGTCACTTCCTCCACACATATACGACATTTATCTTTATTAAATTTCAAATTAATTTCACGAGCCCTATTTAATAATGCATTTAAACGCCTATCATGTTCGTCTTTATTTCGTCCCCAGCATATTATATCGTCTATAAAAGAATCTACTCCATCTAAATCCTCTATTAATTGCTTAATCTTAGCATGAAAGACCTCTGAAGCGCAGTTTAAACCATAAGGTAACCTTAAATACTGATAGCGCCCAAACGGTGTACTAAAGTGCATGAACTCTGATCATCAAGTTTTATTGCCCAAAACCTGAATTTGCATCTAATACTGAAAAAACTAGCTCCATGAATTTTGTGGCAAGTTCCTTGATGGTTGGCAGTTGAAATGTGCACGCTGTATAGCATTATTGAGAGGTCTCGGGTCTAAGCAAATTCGCAATGTTCCATTCTTTTTGCTGCAATTACTATTGAATTAACCCATTGTGTTGGGTGAGTGACCTTCTAATGACCCTAAGTCAGTCATCCTGTGTAATTCTTCTAATAATTTATCACGTAATCCTAGAGGTATACATCCGTAGAGCACAAACTACCGGTTTAACTGATTTATCAATAACTATATGGTATTCACCAGGTAAGCATCCTAAGCCTTCAAAAGATCCGAATTTTCTACCAAATTAATGCCGTAAACCCGTTGAATTAATCCTAGTTCCGAACACGCTTGTCGACCCAGCACACTTTCACAATTAATATTTGCTATTGCAAATTTTAAAACATACATTTTACTTTTATGCCACCATTTAAGATGACAAACCTCTTATCGGAATAACATCCCCGCTAAACGACTGTAATTTCATTTTATTATTATTACATATCATTTCCGTGTCAAATCCCAGCGTCAAAATCTCTTTATAACATAAGACATTAATGTCGGCACCAGTATCCAGCTTAAACGTTCAAAGCCACACTCACCTCGTAATATTTCGTACCAGTCATCGCCGCCGATTTTGTTCTGCATTGTATCCATTAACACAGATACATAAAACGACTTACAATCATCATTATCAGATTTTTCTGTATTCACTTTATTTCATACATTTTTAACACTATTTTTACATTTGCACATCCTAGCGTAATGGCCGTAGTTACCGCACACATAGCATTTTACCGAAATAGCTGGACATGAACCCACATCAGTACACTGAGCACCACATCGTGGACAAGGCGACGCTGCGGTTGGTGCCGTGCGTTTCGCGCGTTGCGCCTGCCGCCGCGCCTGCCGCCGCGCCGCACGCCGCCGCGCACCGATAGCGCCTCAACGCGCACGGGCCCGCAGCTCGCCGAACTGCCGAAGCTACCTGCTTCCATCACACGCTTGCTGTCTATTGACATTTCATCCGCCTGACATATTTTAATTTTCTCCAAAGTCAATTCATCTGTCCGTAACAACCAGTCCTCACAATTGTGCTCCTTATGCCGCACACAATACGGTCGCGAATCAACTCTTGCTCTAAATTTTAAATTCACAATTTTACTGAGTAACTTAACACTGTTACATATTGATCAATAGATTCTCCAGTTTCTTGATACCTAAAAAATTATTTCAGTATTCATCAATATTTCGACGTCCTCACGCTGCTCTTCTGAATCGAATGTAAAGTCTCGTAAACATCAAATCCATCTGATCCAATCGGATTAATAAGCAAACTCTGCCTGTATGCTTGCTCTCTTTGTGCACCCCTGATGCTTTAAGAAAAGATAGAATTGTGCCTTCCACTTCCATGCGTCGGTCCGGCCGACGGGGCTGCCATCTAAACTCAATCCTGGCGGTCTTGCATGCTCCATCATCCCTTACACTTAATTTAGAACACAAATTAACGTTATTCAAACGTAAAATCCAAAACTATTTAGGTATTTTAAACCCGTTACCATGTAGTGACAATAAACAACAGAGTTCAGATGACAACTGTTTTTATTAATAAAGGCGGTTTCGTAATATATAATATTTTAAGACGACCCACAACAATGATATTTAATATTTTTATAAAACTGAAGTGGCAAACGAACTTGCAGTTCACCTGATGGTAAATGACTTCTAAAGTTCATGGACACCTGCATCTATCTTGAAACAATGTAGGCTACAGATGCATTGTCACATCTGGGTACTAAGATGGAATGCCACACTGTCTGTAATTATATAGCTTTCACTATTTTGACCAGAACGCAAGCTGTGCCTGCCGCCAAATAGCAGTATTTTCACTGCTACTT
Source organism: Parnassius orleans (assembly GCA_029286625.1). Lineage (NCBI taxonomy): Eukaryota > Metazoa > Arthropoda > Insecta > Lepidoptera > Papilionidae > Parnassius > Parnassius orleans. Next base: position 18,363 of record JAGSMP010000976.1, read on the forward strand.
AGCAGCATTTGGCCAAATAGCAGTAAATATAGTCCCGCCATCTAGTAACTTAGAATACTTGCACTTCAGCCCTGATGTTGAAATGATGTTAGTATATTTGCGAATTCATCATTATCAAGTATTTTCAGCTATTTATATATACTATTTTATGTATATCCACATATATAATCGTAAATTATTTTACACAACCTCAAACAATTGCGTGACAAAGGTGTGTAGCCTTCCTGAACGTAACCTTGTAACAAAAGGTCAATAGAATATATTATGACCAACAGAGTGCGATTGAGTGGTATTTGAGTCAAAATTTTGAACATCAGCAATTTACATTGTACGCCGTATCAATTTTACAATAGAAAAGTGTTTAAGTTGAGCAAAAAAATGTAAAATGTGAAATGAAGCTGAGATCTAGGCAAGGAATATAAGTTTTGCCACTTTTTCTGTTACAATTAATAAAATAAATAATTACGATTAAAATAATACAAGAAAATACCATAATTTAGTAATATATAATATATTAAATATAATATGTTTATATTGATTTTGTAATCATTTAAATATAATATAAATAGGACTTTAACAACATAAATTTATAAATGTAGGTACTATGACCCTTTCTTGTTTCAGATTACATATGTATCAAGAGAATATTGGCAAACAAGAATGCCCTTTTACGAAGAAATGATGGAAGACATGGATGAAAATTGCTATTGTGCCTCTAATATTCCTTTTACCGTCTACAACTACTGACTTTACAACAGAATGTCAAAGGCCATGTGACTGTAGATGGCAATCTGGAAATAAAACTGGAACTTGCTCAAACTCAAGTCTAAGAATAATACCCGCAAACCTCAATAATGACATACAAATCCTAAATCTCTCTAATAATAATTTAAGGCAATCACACCAGGAAGCTTTTAAAAGAGTAGGCTTAATTAATTTAAAAAAAAGCTATTTTTAAGAGAGTGCAACATAGTAGTGGTACATAAGGTGGCATTCCTTACGCTAGATATAATGATAGAACTGGATTTATCAAAAAAGCTGATAAGATATTTACACCCAGACACTTTCAAAGGAACAGAAAAACTATGATTAATGAATTTAAATAACAACTTTATTGATAAGTTAGAGGACGGTACATTCCGCAACCAAAAGTTCCTTCAGAAAGTCGATATGAGCAATAATAGAATAGTGCGAATTGGTACCAAAGCTTTCAACACCTAAGCTAAAGTATATTACGATTTGATGGTAATAATTTAAATCACATGAAACCTGAAACTTTAAGTGCACTGAGAAATTTATCGGGTTTGGATTTGCACAATAATCCATGGCGATGTGACTGCAATCTTCAATCATTCAGAGATTGGGTAATCAGTCACAACTTGTACACTCCACCTACTTCGTGCGCGCAGCCGGCATCAGTTCGAGATAAACTTGGAACGAGTTAGAATCGTCAAGTTTTGCCTGTCGGCCTACCATCCTAGAACCTTCTCCTGATTCGACAATTAAAAGTTATGACGATAACGTTACGCCATGTAGTTGTTGGGAATCCTCCACCAGATGTACATTGGCGTTTTAACGGAAAACTAATAGAAATTAAGTCCTTTGGGGAAATAAGATATTCAGTAATAGAAAACACTATGGATTTAATTAAATGGACTATTTAACAATCATACGCGTTCGATACAGCGACAGAGGTAACTACACGTGTGTTGTTGATAATCCTGGTGGAAGAGATGAAAACAATTTTTCTTATGCTGTCCAAATACGTTGGAAGGTACAGCTGGCATGGATTCATATTCCTTTGCAATTTTAGTTGGTTGTTTAACAGCAATTATTATTATATTTGGTGCCGTATCAACAGTATGTTTTTTTACATCTCAAAATACAGATATGAAGAGACTTATCAAAACAGACACACGTTCTTCCAACGGAGAAGCTCTTATTGAAGGGTCATTAGCTTCTGAGACGGACAAAGGAATAAAATCTGAGGTTAATCCTGTGGCTAAGCCTCTAGAAAAATATGAAGTGCCGTCATCAATAACTAGTGAAGCTACAGAGATGTCAGAACTTAATAAGACTTTACTAGATAATGAATCTGTATTAGGTAAGAATATTTGAGAATTTTTATTTTAATCACAGCATATCTACATTAATGTAGTGTTTTGTAATGTAATGTTTGTTTTGTAATGTAATCCAATATGACATTACTAAATAATAGTTTCAAGTAAATTATAATTTTTTTACGTTTTTGCTTAAATCGGTGATAAAAATGCCTTAATTAGAGTTTTTCAACAGCCGCCTTTGAAGAAAAAGTCAACAGCCATCGACAGGAAGTGGATTTACGCAAAATAAAAGAAATTTTTGTTGACCATCTAGCACAAGAACACCAGACATTTCCCCCTGACCTTCTCTCATTTCCTCTTAGAAATAGTAATCAAGAATCACCTGTATCCAGTGGTATTTCATCTGTTCAGAAAAACCCAAATTTAAATCAAACACATTTAGAAAGTCCAATCAAATCTCCTATTTATGACGCAATCGTAATTAATTCTAGTGTCTACAATAAACTAAACACTAATAATTCGTACCAAGGTACTTTACCATACATAAACACAAAAGGTTATGTTACTTTACCCAGAAGACCAAGATTAAGTTATCCTGATAGCATACGTCCTCAAGCATTATCAACGCTTAACGGAGTTATACCTTATTATGATGGTTTTAACATGAAACTTTTTGGACACGGAGTAAATTATTATAGCCTTAATAAAAGCGAAATAGATTTAGGACCAAGCGCTAGACTTTGTTTGCAAGATGACTTAGAAGAATTTGAACCAGCACCCTCTCCAGCACCAGGGACCCCTCACGCAACAATTCCAAGAAACAGTCTAAGTTCGCCCAATATTAATAATCAATTGCTGACTTTACAAGCTATGTCTATGAATGCGGCACTAGGAAGAAAAACATCCCACAAAAGACCTTTAAAGGTGACGTTGGCTGAAAACGATCGTTTTCTTAAAAATCAAATATATGATCAGCGAGCGTCTTATAATGTAAATGTAATTAGTAGAACGTTAGGCAGAACCAGAACTTTATCAAACCAACCAACTCAACTCAAAAAAAGACATTCAGGTGAAATAAAAGAGCCGTTTCATAATACTGGAGAAAATGCCACACAGGTCTAAAAAGAAAAAAATATCATAACCTTGGAATTTGTGTTCCTTGAAAATACAGACATTTGTACTTGTGCTAGTTATATTTAACCATTTTAAATTAATATCATAAGTTTAGTAAAAAATAAAGATTGCAAAGTGAGAGAAATAAATTTAATTGACTAGATAAAAACAAGTGTTATTAATTTTGTCATTATTTACGTTACAGTTTAACTGTATCTTAATTACGAACTGTAGTATTGCTTTTGATTTGAGGAATGGAACAAATTGATTAATTTGAAGTAACTAAAGGACATTATCATGGAACATTTGACTTTCACTAAATTTGTAAGGAATTTGTATATAAGTTGTATATAAATTTCTGGATAAATCTAAATATAAATATGCTTTGAGTACACTACACTATAATCCTATAGTTTCTGCTAAGCATCCAACGATAAAGTACCTAAGTTTAAGCAATCTCAGTTACGATTCCCAATTGGTGCTTACAAAAGTAATAAATGAACTGCATTAAACTGTTAGTAAAATTGTAGCCAATGCTGTAAGTAGTATTTTATTTTGAAGTGATAGAATATACTTAATTGACTGTTACTCCAGTAAAATATACATCATAATAAATAATAAAATCAACAAAACCCTTTAGATATAGATGTATATTATAGCAAAACTATCTGTTTAATAAATTAACCTAATTATGTAAATACATTTTAAAATTTTCTAACAGTGAATATATTCAAGTAAATCTAAAAATGATTTTACAGCATTATTAACGATATTCGCTTTTTGACATGTTAAAAGTTTTTAAAGTATAAATAATAATAAATGAATGTAAAAATGTAAATATTAGTATTACCAAAGTATATATTTATTTTAAGTGAATGGTGTGGAAATGTGAGAATGCAAGAAGGACCAATTGATTGAAGCATGAGAATAGAATGACGGAAATCGTATACAATAAAATTAATAAAGTTAAAAAGTTGTTTTATACTTATTTTAAAGATTTTTTACCTTCAGATCTTAATAAAATTCATATAAATGACGCTATAAAAAACTAGTTCTAAGGAAATCACTATTTTCTTTAGCAGCAAGTGATAGTACGAATATTTTCAAAAGATGGTGTCTTTGTTTATTGTACCAAATGAGCACACAGTCCATCTGATGGTAAGTGGATCCGGTAACGCATCGACAACAATATATATAATTAATCAAGTGTTTTCATTCATGAAGACTAAGATGGAATACCTTTTACATCAAATTGGTTTTCGGTGCTATACACACACTATTCAGTGTAATTTCCGGTATTCAGTGAGAGCCTTATTTTTTCCAATTGAGCCAACCCGACTTTCTGCAGCCATAACACGCTGCAACATGTTAAGGCAGCAGCGATACCACGTAGAATATGGTCTTCTTTTTACCATTCCGCATCAGACCTAGCACTGTTCTTGACGCTGAAATACAATAATAAGGATGTTTGAAGAGCAAAAAAGGTAAGATATATCATTTATTTTTATTTTATTCGGATCTTATCTAATACATTTTTAACGTCTTTAATATAACAGATTTCCACAAATTAAAAATATGTAAAACTAGCGGTCGCCCGCTACGTCGTCCGTGTACAATTTTTGATTTCCTATGAGATTATGAAATTTTCTCGCTGTAAAAGGCCTACCTATATAGAGGCTATATAAAGCGTATGCAAGTATTTATTACAAGTTGATGATGCAGTAATGTTATGTTATCCCCTCGAGTTTTAAATATCCTTAAAGGCCAAATTAATCATCGGATGTGCTCAAGGGGAAACAGTATTTATACCACAAATACTTAATACCATCAGAATACCCCTTTGAGTTTCACATTCCACGCTAACTCCATGCGGATCCACAAAATATTGTGCATCTTTTGACGACATTTTTATTGCTTCCTTGTTTTTGGCCTATATGATAATAAATAATATGTAAGAAATATTTGTTTTTATTTAAGGACCTCTTTGTATACAACATTTGTGGCACGGCTCTCGTGCGTTAAAATTACGAGACTTTGCTGCACTTTTCTCGAACAGGCCAAATAAAACTGTCCGCGAGAAAGCAGCTCTCTCTTAAGTCTAATCCAACCATTTTCAGTGACTGCCCTTGTGCTTTATTAATGGTCATAGCGAAGCACACTTTCAGGGGAAATTATAATCTCTTGAACTCAAAGGGTTAATCTGATGGTATTAAAGGTATTCGTGGTATGAAAACTGATTACTCTTGAGCATATCCGGTGATTCCTTTTGCCTCTAAAACATTTTTATGGAGAGCTGTTATTTGTAGTCTGGTACCATTGCATAATTTTGGAGGTTTTAAGTTCCTCAATAACATAACTGGTGTGCCCAGTTTAAGGGTGAGAATGTGAGCTGGAAGGCCTGCTGGGTTAAGGGTATTTAAAAACTCGACGGGATAATTTACTGCATCATCAACTTGTATCACTGAATCCACAGATTTATAGCTGATTTCTTCCCTTCAAATTATTTTAGCAAAAGACCGTTTATATCACCCGCTGTGTCATTTTTAGGCGTTAAATTAACACGCTCGCATAACTAGTCTACGGGTTTTGTCATAATGTTAGCGATGTCAGGGTGAACTTTGGCGGTAAGCTCTGCAAGAGTTTTACTACTATGGCCAGACTTGGTGGTATTACAACTTTACTATCTACTGTAGTATAATCTCCATCCCCTATTTGAATTAAAGTCTGTGCAAACTAACCAGCGGTAGCAGCAATGCATCTGCAATATCTTTCCATCGAGGATTGCATGTTAGTGTAGTAAAAGATCAGTGCGACCCTAATGGCGACGTAGTTCAATGCAACCTGAGTTTTTCGTACATATATCAAGGTGATCCAGTAAAGCAAGGCGGGTAGGACTACCATCTGACCAAGTCGAGCAATATTGGTGTCCTGCCTCCCTATTGCATTTTCAAATGTACATAACTATCTGCTCTGAGCTGCGTTTGGTTGTTCCTGATGTAATTTAATATTTCTGTTTCAATTTTGCGTACATATCAACTAAATTTTGACTAAAAGTGTACGATAGTACAGCAAACTGATTTTCGTCTACTTTTCTGACCATAATGCGGTAAGAATTAAAATTTCATTTAAAATAAAATATTGATGTATATCAACAGAGTAACCATCCTCACCATAGCAAAATCAGGTATTACAAGTTAATTGTATGAGCGGTTTAATTCACTGATACGACGTAACTTGTTATCGTGACTTTGTAATACGATGTCTCACTTTTCGAACTGTGGACCAACTATGACCAGAGCAACTTCACTTGCTGTCGGTGCATTAAGGCTGGTTTTCTATCAGCATGAATAACCACTTCAAACTTATCACAACCTTCAGGTACCTTTTGAAGAGTTGTTTTGGTCCCTTATATAGGAATAATTTTCATGCAACATTGCGTGCAACTGTTTAACCAGTTTTGGTTTTACATCAGAAAAATTGTTGCATTTTAAACTTGCCCTTTTCGTCCTCACCAATGAATTAAATTCGCAGAAATTTTGGCTCTTGCTGAGGTAAAGGTATACCAACCGAATGATAAACATGCCCTTGCACTTTAAAAGTGGGCATATAAACCATCTCTATTATTTTTTAGCCCCAAAGGACGTCATTTGAAAGCAGCCATTATACTTCCTAGTAAGATCCATAAATGTACATGCTCTGGATGAAGATCCATAATCAGGCTATAACGAGGTTCTGTCAAGGGCTCAAAAGCAGGAAGCTTCACTTACCACCGGTGCAGCACACGCAAGGCGTCTTTCCACTTGAAAGCTAAACAGTGTATACATTTTTGATTCATAGCACCTAGAATAACCGTTTTATCAGTTTTAAGCTACTTAGGATCATACATCAGCCCAAATAAAGCTTTTACTTTCCATGGACGTAATCGTCTTTCTGATTGTCTTCCTGGATAATTCCTTTCATGCCTAGAAACAGCTGCTCTATGAATTTCTGGAATACTGTGTTGATAATTTGCCACCGAAGAACGGTGAGAGACGGGTTATTTTGCTTGTAAGTTATGACTGCAGCACGGTAAGACTCAGGGTTATTTTTCTGGTAAGTCATGACAGTAGTATGGTGAGACTCTTGATTGTTTTGCTGGTAAGTCGTTACTGCAGAACGGTGAGACTCTGGATTATTTTGCTGGTAAGTCTTGACTACAGCACGATGTATTTCTGGATTTTTGGGTTGATAAGCCAGGACAACGCTACGATGAACATCCGGATTTCATTTCTTGTACATAATACTGGCAGTTTTGAGCTGTTTTTTTTAGTTTTATTAGTATATCTAGCCCGTCGATGCTTATTTTTTTCAGAAGTAGAAGAACTTTCAATTTGAGAAGTAGAAGAACTTTCAATTTGAGAAGTAGAAGAACTTTCAATTTGAGAAGTAGAAACTTAATTCGACATATAAGGTAAACGTCAAAATGTCCACTAGAGAGATCATGCGAAGTACTAAAGCGTAATCTTACGTGGTTTTCTTTTCCAGCAAATTTCTCGTATAAAATACCATTATGATAAACTTCAAAGGCACTAGGGAAAATCTGCCCAGTAGCCACTAATTCCCACAAACCACCATATGTATAAGGTTTAGACATTTCGGCATAGCAGTCAGCAGAAGTGTTAAAATTATTCCCATCTCTGTCGTGGGACATGATGGAAAACTCGTACCAATGCTCCATCACGTGTTCTACTATTTCCTCACGTATCTCCCGAGCCATAACTTGAGTATCATATAATATGTATGCTATGGCTCGGAATAAGCAAGCTCCGTCACCAGTAATTGGTACGATAGTATGTGGCACCATTGCGCCGTTTACGTATACAATTTCTACAGCCATATTAGTAAAGAGAAACTACCACACAATAATAATATAATCATTATAGTATAAGAATAACTGCTAATCCTAAAATAATCCAAAAATCTACAACCCTAATACTAAAGAGAAACTAATACACAATAAAATACAATATATACCTATAACTATTACCTAAGATATAAATATTGAATTTAAAATAGTTTGTGAATAACTCCTAATCCTAAAATAATCCGACATTCACAATCAAAAATCTAAAACCCTAATAGTAAAGAGAAACTAACACACAATAAAATGTTTTAATTATATACCTATACCTATTACCTAAGATAATAATATTGAATTTAAATGTTTTATGACAAAATCAACGACGCATCAATTGCAAATATATAATTAATAAATATAATTTAAAAATGCCGTACTTTGGAAAACTGTGAAACCTACACCTACGTTTTTAGGGTTCCGCATACAAAGGATGCCAACGGACCCTATTACGAAGCCTCCTCTGTCCGTCCATCCGTCCGTCCGTCTATCAGCGGGCTGTGTCTCATGAACCGTAATAGGTAGATACTTGAAATTTTTACAGAATGTATATTTCTATTGCCGAATAACAAAAAATTTTAAAAAAATTAAAAAATTAAAGAGATATAGAGGCCCATGTAATTAACTTTTGTTTTTGCGCGAGCTACTGTTAAATATCCTGTATAATCCTACATCTATACTTACAAAAATATTTGTCTTGTATAATGATAGAACCCTTTGTATGCAGTTCCGACTCACATTTGCCCACAAAATACGTACTTCTTTTCAAAATTACAAGATTTCAAATTCAAATTCTTTTTCAAAATCTAAAGCAACTATACAAAGTTTCGTGTATATAACTTGAAAAATGACGGAATTTCATACGAATTTTCAACCCCTATTTAAGCCTTTTGGGGGTGAAATTTCTGAAAACTTTGAAACACATTCTTCTTTGTTTTTAATCAAAAGCCAAAACATTGAAGTTCATATACATAACTTGAAAAATGACGGATTTACATACAAACTATCAACCCCTATTTTACCCCTTCGGGGGTATAATTAAAAAAAATACGCACTTCATTATTTTTAATTAAGAACCAAAATATCAAATTTCATAAACAAACCTGAAAAATAATTTGAAAAATTAAGGGCTATCATATAAACATTCAACCCCTATTTTACCCCTTTGGGGGTAGAATTTTCAAAAACTGTGAAACACGTACTTCTTTGTTTTTAATTTAAAACCTAAATACCGAGTTTCATGGATATAACTTGAAAAATGACGGACTTCATACAAACTTTAACCCCCATTTAACCCCCTTGGGGGTCGAATTTAAAAAAAATCTTTTCTTAGTGCTCGCCTACGTCATAAAAGAAACCTACTGTCAAAATTTCAAGTTTACAACTTCGGTGGTTTAGGCTGTGCGTTAATAGATCAGTCAGTCAGGACGTCTTTTTATAAGTATACTAGTAGATTACACCCTATATACATATCGCATATATATATATATATATATATATATATATGCGATATGTATATCGCAATGATATTACCAAAAAATTTAAAACTTCATTATCATTATGGAATATAAATAATTTATTCTTATTTAAAACTAGCAGTGGAATTAGTACTTTTCATATTATGATAATTGATGATAATTTATTTGTACTTTTAAATGTCGCGAAGATCTAGAAAGACACTAATTTGGATAGAAACATTCAGCTAGTCCATCAATCACACAAATTGACGAACGAAAAAATAGACGGGCCCACAAACGAACTAATGGATGGACTCACGATCGAACCAAGAAACGAATTTGGCAAACTTGTATTTCATAATATTGTAAATAAACAAGAAAATGACCGCAATAACGTAATCCATAATTTGCTACCGAATTTCTCTAGACAACTTTTAGTTTCTATACAACAGATAAGAGATTGCCCGAAATAAGCAAGCTCCAACTTCTTTTTAGTTTGTGGCAAGCTCTATCACCAATTATCTGTACTATGGTTGTACCATAATGCCATTAATATCAAAATTATTTGAAATGAAAACTACAATTCTATGACTATCTTAAGTTAAATACCTAATTACATTAACAAAATGATAATGAAATTACGTATCTATATTATGTCTCATCCTGCAAACAAATAAAAGTTAAAACTAAATTCAAATAGTTTTTTGACCTTTAAATATGTAATAGGTGTGACCAGGCTCAAATTCAGTTAGGTTTTGTATCGAGAAATTCTCAGTAGCAGCCCGGCTCGGTGATTTTAGCGGTGTTTCATCTATGTGCCTCAGAAAATAATTAAAGCCGTTGGTTCTGCGTCTGATCTCTTTATATTTGTTTCGGATTACCGTCCCATCTTACTATGAGAACGAGGGAATAGAAATTGCACCTATACTTGAGAAAACACTCGTAATTAAAAATCCTGTTGTAGCAGCCATGCTAATAAACCCTAACGGTAATAAATAATGTTACCCTGCTGCTACCATACCGCAGAAGGTGAAAGTCTGAAGAAAACATTTATTTCCAAATTACCCCCGGCTACTGAGATACTGCGGACTGCATATCGATGCGAGATAATTCGACGTATATATTTAACGTTCTAATATAGAAACAAGAAACAGCCACAAATATCATCAGCGCCGCATCGTCTTCACACGCCGGCTATCTTCATGATTCCGTCGACCATTTTCGAGCCGTTTCTTCAACGCCGTAGCTTCGCTTCTTCTTGCTGTTCCGGAGATGTGTCCCACGCCGCCGCCGCTCGCCGAGTACGCGCGCGTTTTTTTTTTTTTTCGCCCAATGCAAAAGGCACCCTCCAGAAGCGGGGGAGGGAGGTGGTGAATGCTCTAAGCATACCACGCAGCCGGCTGCGTGGTTATGTGGGACTCACTGACTAACCTAACTAACCTAAGTGCCACCCACTAAACACCACCTTGGGGTCGGTATTGGCCATAGTGGCCTTACTGCCGAGATTTGATGCGACCCTTTAGGAAAAGAGGGCGCAGGCGGCGAGGCCGCTGAGAGACGCCTACTAAGGCATATTAAGTATTGGATGAAGAAGGCTTTGCCTGAGCCGCCAAGAGGCAGTTCAGGTCGGCCGAAAGCTTGTTGGGGGGGTCCGAGAGAGCGTTTCTCGGTCTGCGGACTCGATAGTGAGAGGGAAGTGGGGCTGCATAGAAGCCGCCTCACGAATGAAATGATTGGAGTGACTCTGAAGCTTTGAAGAAGTTTTCAGAGAGTTTTTAAGAAATTGTTGGACTGTGGGGAGCTCTAAGTTCGGTGGAGGTCGGCGTTACGGACGTACCAAGGTGCGTTCGTAGCCCGACGACAGAAAAGGTTTTGAACAACTTGAAGTTTGTTCAAGGTTTTGGGCTTAGCGTGAGCAAAAATGGGGGCCGCGTAAGACATTACGGGTCGTATACAGACCTTATAAAGGGTCCGTTTATTACGGAGGGACATTTTACTGTGTCGGCCCAACATACTGTTGAGCCTACCCAGATAAAATCGCGCGTTACGAGTTACTCTTTGACATGGGGCTCGAAAGAGCCTCGTGTCAAGGGTGACACCCAAGATTTAGCGGATGTATGCCAGGGACCGGGGTCCCTAACATACGGATTGGCGGAATAATAGGGCGCGTCGTTTATGTTCGAAGTGAACGGCGGAGCTCTTCTCCGGGTTCACATCGATACGTTATTTTGGAACCAAGCTCCCAAGTCATTAACTGACTTTGGATCTTGTTCCGTATAAAGGGTAGGGACGTGCCTTTGCAGTAGAGGGCAGTGTCGTCTGCAAAGAGGGAGATCTGAACACCATTCGACGGTATGGGAATGTCGTTGGTGTACAAGATATAAAGAAGAGGGGCAAGTACCGAGCCCTGAGAGACACCGGCTTTGATTGGATGCGAAGAGGAGAGCGTGCCTTCGTGTCTGTAACGGAAGGTACGGTCTTTCAAGTAGGAGGCCACGAGACGAACAAGACGATCAGGGAGACCTATAAAGTGTAGTTTGTAGATAAGGCCTTCGTGCCAGACTCTATCAAACGCTTTCGCTATGTCAAAGAAGACCGCGATGGTCTTATGACGGCGAGGATAAAAACCGCTGAGGATGTATTCCACAATACGGTGAACTTGTTTGGGACAAGAGTGTTTCGCTCGGAAACCAAATTGGTGAGGGATGACAAGAGGGTCACCGTCTGTGGGAAACAGATGGCGCCTCATGCGAGTTTGGATTACTCGTTCAAATAGTTTGCCCATGGCCTTGAGGAGGCTGATGGGACGATAACTGGAGGGGAGATTGTGAGGCTTTCCTGGCTTGGGGATACCAATGACAGTTGCCTCTTTCCACGTGGTGGGAAAGTAACTAAGGTTGAAGCAGGCATTGAAGATAATAGCTAAAAGGGTTAACACCTGCTCAGGAAAATGTTTAAGGGCTTGGTTGGAGATGCCATCCGCGCCCGGAGCCTTTTTGGGCTTCAGTCCTTTGATGAGGGATGAGATCTCATCATTGGACACAGTGATAGGGTCAGAGACTGTGGGGAGTGAGTTCCGGCGGCGGACCTCATCCTCCACTGTCTGGATGTGGGAGGGGTCTGTGGGTTGAGAACTGGGAGAGCATTGAGCAGCGATGCTGTCTGCAAAGCACTCAGCTTTTTCCTCGTCCTCGAAGGCAATAGTACCGTCGGGGCGAGAGAGGAGGATATGGTGATAGCGTCTATGCGGAGGGCTCTTGCCATCCGATAGTACGCTGTATGAGAGGGAGAGATATTCTCCATGAGATTACTCTTTTCGAGGTCTCGAAATTCGGTAAGGCGTGAACGGACTTCTCGTTGAAGACGATTGGCCGTACGTCTATATTCGGGGGTTGGATAGAGTGCTGCTCGGAGAGCAGCTCCTGTTGCTTTATTAGGTTGCTAATATGTAAGGAAGACCATTATTATTAGCAACCGGGACGACCCTTTCATTCTCCTTAAGGGAGGATGTTATAAGGGTGGAGAGTGAATCAACCGCGGTGTCGATTTTTTCGGTACTGTCGAATAAGTCCGAAGAAAGGGGGATAGGGGAGTCCGGAGAGTCCAAAGCTGTGGCTAGGGACGTCTTGAAGCCCTTCCAGTTAGTGAAGGTTTTCGTGGATGGAGTTGGGGGAGGTGGCTGATGGCCAAGTATAAGGGAGACAGGGCGGTGGTCGGAACCAAGATCGTCAAGGGTCTCGATTGACCTGAGGTTGAGACAGACTTCTTTTGCTATTGCAAAGTCTAATACGTCAGGAGCGTGGTCGGTGTTGTCGGGATAGTGAGTGACACCGAGGGGACTGAGGACAGTGAGGTCGAGAGACTGCGTGATATCAAGCAGTATCTTGCCGCCTGAGTAGTGGTAAGACAAGTCCAATCAGTATGCTTGGAGTTAAAATTCCAAACATAATAACTGAATTGCCTAACGCAAGGATGGCCTCAAAATCTTTTGAGGGGAGAGTTCCATCAGATATAGCAGGAGGCTATGACGGTGGACGGATGTCCGGTCAAGGCCAGCCTGCATATCGTGGCTTCCATATTGGTAAGCGGCGGAGTGGGAATGTGAGAGCAGTGAAGTGTCTTCTTGAAGTAAATGGCAGTACCGCCGCCTCTGCGGTCAGGTCTGTCATTACGAAGAAGAGAATATTTTTTGATGGAGAAACCTTTGAGATTCTGGGGTCTGAGGTGGGTCTCCTGTAGGAGGAGGAGGTCGACTTCGCGATCTCGAAGGAAGAGCTTAAGCTCGGGGAGGTTATTTCGCAAACCGCGAGTATTGAAGGAGACGAGTGATAAGCCCTTAGGCTTAATACGTCCGTGGGACTTTGGGAGAGCAGAGTGAGTCGTCATAGTGTTAAGTTAAATTAACTTAACTTACAACGAGCTCAGAAGATTGTGGTGCTCCGCTAGAGCGAGGAGACGGTCCTGAGGGGACCTAGCAGCACGCAGTTTGCGCGCTAGTATGGCGATCTCGCTAATGTCGATGCTCTGAATAGCGGAGTAAACCGTATTCAGGTCATCAACCATTGAGGGTTGCGCCTGTTGAGGAGCGGAGGAAGTCCGCGGAGGGTCAGCCTTTTTGGGGCCCCAGGGGAGAATTGGTGGCTGCGTGGGCCGAGAAAAGCCCGGAGGGGGCTGGATGGGGCCCATAAGGGGCCTAGGGGGGCCCATAAGGGGCCGAGGAGGGCCCATAAGGGGCATAGGAGGGGCCCATAAGGGGCCTAGGGGGCCCTGTGAGGGCAAGTAGGGGCCCTGAGGGGGCTGGGAAGGGCCCTGACGGGGCATCCTTGACGGGAGTGCCGGGAATGTGTTTTCATTCACCGGCGGTGGAGGTCTAAAAAGACGGGGCCGAGGAGCGCGAGGGCATCCCCTGTAATTGGCCGGGTGACCAGATTGCTCGCACAGGACGCAAGCAGGGGGGGATTCGGTGTCAGTGGGCCGAGGACACTCTTTCGAGTGGTGGGGGTCTAAGCACTGCGCGCGCGCGTCGGTCTGCATCACTTATATAGTCCCGTCCAGCAACGCAGCTACGAGAAGCTATCCACGAGTCTTACGGCGGCAAATGGAGCGCGACATATAATAGTTGTATATAATATTGTAATTGATTAATCTTCATTGGTCAAAATGTATAAATTCTAATTGGCTAAGTAAATAAAAGATATTGCTATTGGTTAACTAAGGATGTAGCCGGGAATATAAATATAGGCAGGGTTCACTAAATAAACACCTTCAGTCGCCTGCACATAGTAAGGCATATCAAGAGAAACAGTTTCATTCCTCCGCTCCTAGACCACTCGGAGTCTGTTAATAGTGGACACCATTCACCACTATTACACTGTTCTGTGTCATTTAAGTAAAATGTACTCTCTTGGTAAGTACATATAACACAACACTATTAGGTACTCCTAATTATGGTAAATTTCCCCACAATGTTAAATATAGTTTTATTTTTTTCGAGGTATTTTATAATTTATTTTCTGAAAATATATTTTTTCTATAGGATAAGACAAACGAGACCACAGTTCACCTAATGGTAAGTGGTTCCTGTAGCCCATAGACATCTACATCTATCCTCAATTATGAATCAAAATGCAGATGCGTTGTAATGCGGACTAAGATGAAATCGTTTCCAGTGAAAAGGGCAATAAGCACAACCATAATATCATGATACCTAAAAACATCACCGCGGATCGGATACGGTTTTTTTACATATTATATTCGACATTAATATTAAGTGATTTACATTTCTCATATTCGAGATAATATTATATACTAAGCTTTTGGATGAGAGGAGAGGCAAAATCGAGAGGTTACTTTAACGCCACCTCCAAATAGCAAAGTTGAATATTGTCGTCGTGTTTGGAATTCATCGGAAGGCCAGCGTGTAAAAAATCTCCTCCAGACCGAATTCACTTTTCTTTATAGAAGAGGAGAAAAACAAGCATGCGGCTCGTATAATATTTTTTTATAATTAATAATTTAGTCTTAATGGAGACCCATCTGTCCAGGGCAGGGTCATAGTGTGCAAATATCTGAGTAAGCACAGATCCACTATCTATTCCCTCACTCTCAAAGTGGGATGGAAGGCAATCCATTACGACCGGATATTATAGATCAGGCGCAGCAATAACGGCTTAACGTGCTGTCTGAGGCACGAGATCGAAACACCGCCAACTTCTTGACTTCAAACTGATTCTGATAATCACTTAAATAACCTTGAGCGTCTTCAGGAATTCGAAATGAGGTTCATATTTACCCTTCGCATTTACGATCATGTTTCTGAGCTTCGCTAAGCTCAGGGGGCTCTCTTCATCGGAACACTCACATACAATATCTACTACTGTACTGAGTGTAAAAACTAATAAATAGTTTACATTTTTGAGGTTACTAAGACAAGAATTTCATTTTTTACTGCTTTTTATTAAAGCCGTAGCTGACAAGTAACACAGATAATAACATAATATAACTCTAAAAATAAAAATTTAAGTGTATTCTTTATTCATAATAAATGATTTTTGTGATATGTGTTTTAAAATCTATGATTTCAAGAATTTACTTTTTTGTTTTTACTAGTATTTAGTTTTATCCCCTGTATCCTGTGATTATTGCACACCTTGAACGCGAAAAGAAGTGTTTCAGTTTTACTGTCGATTTAACAAGGTCACGCTACCTACTCTTGTTAATCCTGGTTTAGCTTAGTTTTATTCTTATTTGTCTCATTTTCTATTTTGTTATGTATTTCCTTAATTTTTACTCATTGA
Source organism: Parnassius orleans (assembly GCA_029286625.1). NCBI lineage: Eukaryota > Metazoa > Arthropoda > Insecta > Lepidoptera > Papilionidae > Parnassius > Parnassius orleans. Next base: position 34,687 of record JAGSMP010000976.1, read on the forward strand.
CATAACATAAGGCCAACGGTAGAATATTAGCGCTGTAGTTATTACTGCTACATAATGCTGAGTCGGATGTTATGTATGTAATCAAAAATCAAAAGACCAAAAAACCCTTCCTTTTAAAAAAAAGAATTACATTAATATTATCAATCAAAACATAGCTGGTGTATTAGGTAAAAAATAAATTTTAGAAGTAACACGTAATGAAATGCCAGAAAATAATGAAATCCCAGATTTAATTTGTCTTTCAGAAAACTTTGTCCAAAAACATAGTGAATCTAATATACTCCTTAAAGGTTACAAATTGGGTGCTTCCTTTAGTAGATTTAAACAAAAACGTGGTGGTGTCTGCATTTTACATAACGATATTATAATAATTAAAGAACTGCCTCTTATAAATGACTTTGCAACGGAAATAAATTATAATAATCCTTGTAGGATAAATGAAGGAAATATCGGACGCCTTGTAGGAAATATCACTCATTACCAAGATCAAACATTAAAACATTCTTTGATAAACTACATACACCTTCTTCTCGATAAACTAAAAACTTTTAAGAAGCATATCATTTTGACAGGGGACTGGAACAAAGATACCTTAAAAATCTTATAGAATATCAGAACAACTCACAAAAACACTTCTTAGTTATAGCCTGGACTTATATATTAAGACACCAATACGAAAAAGGTCATTCATTGATCATTTTGCGAGTAATATTAAAGAATCAATTGGAAATACCAAGGCCATATGCTCATCAGACCATAATACAGCTCAATTTTTGTCTGTACCGGTCAAAATTCGCAAAACTCCACCCAAACATTGGTTTGAAACCAGGCGTGACTACAGTGTTGACAATATACAGAAGTTTAATAATGACACTTCTGTATAATTTGTATTTCCAATTTATAAGATTAAAATCTCAAACCAAACTAAGAAAACAGAATGACTTGCAAAAGGTCTTAAAACATCATGCCTAACAAAAATAAAACTACGTCTAGCTAGAAGTCCTGTAGTCATTCTGCAAACGGGTTAATTCCAGTCATCCTCACCAGTCAGCTTAGGCGACTGGGACACCATGACAGACCACTCCAGGCTCAAATACTTAAGGCGGTGATCCCCGATACCACCTGCATCGTCCGTCGATTTCGCTGTACCCCTAACACACGGCTGTTGGTCACCCCTGTCCGAAGGCTTGCGATTAGGTGGGTTATATTTATTTATTTAACAATTTTCTTTTCACACTATATATTCTATTAAGTATATATTTTACTCTTATTTTTGTTTATATATTTTTGTAAGTATTAATGTATCCCCATCAGATTATAACACAATAATATATACACCTCATTAAAAAAAAAACTTAAACTAAAAACTAAAAATTTTTATTTATATTCGGAAATTGTTTTCACAGAATGCATATCCCACACCCGTGGGATAAAACATGTTGATGAATTTTGTTACATCGGCCAACAAACTGATAGTTTTAAACTTACATATTACATAGAAAACATAGGCACATACTCCATTAAAACTTTTATATGTTTGGAATTTATATTTAAACTTGTTGGTATTTAAATAAAACTAGTTTTACGGATTTTATCGCGTATATTAACTTATTTTATATTCCCGACGTTTCGAGTACTTTACAGCACCCATGGTCACGGGGGGGGACTGAGGTATCTAATTTAGATTTGATAGACCACAAATCATCGCTAAAGAATTATTTAATTTATTTATTATTTAATTCATTAACTCTTTCGCTGTCCCGTGTAGTAATCATAATAATAATGTCCTCCAGACCGAATTTCGGTCACGGCGGCCAGTCACAATGGAGACTAGCCATTGGCGCAGGACAGGATTATAGTGCCCAAGTGTATGCGCAAGCACAGGTGCACTCTCTATTCCCTCACTTACATAGACCCATGGGACGGTAAACCGACACGACCGGAGAGAGATCAGGCGCAGACCAACAGCTTTACGTGCTTTCCGAGGCACGGGGTTGAGATACCGCCAACTTCCTGACTCCGGGCAGCTACTGAGAATTTCTTGATGGAAAAGCTCAATAACTGATTTTTATTGCCCGACCCGGGATTCGAACCCAGGACCTCATGATCAGCAGTCGCACTAATACAACCACTAGACCAACGTGGCAGTCCCGTGTACTACATATAGGTCATTGCAATTGGAAAGTGAAAGTGTTAAAAGGCTTCACCTCAAGGATGGTCCTATTTAAATTGTATGGAAACATGCCACACCTTAGGGTCTACAAATTATTACAGCCCTTCACAAGTCCACTGCTGAACATAGGCCTCCCCACGGAATGCCACAAAGCACGGTCCCGAGCCACCTGCATCCATTGACTTCCTGCATGTCTTACCAGGTCGTCACTCCATCTAGTGGTGGGATGCCCTACACTTCGCCTGCCGGTACGAGGCTGCCACTCGAGAACCTTTCTTCCCCATCGGTTATCGGTTCTTCGAGCTATATGGCCGGCCCATTGCCACTTCAGCTTACTAATCCTTTGGGCTATGTCGGTTACTCTGGTTCTACTGCGGATATCCTCATTTCTAAGTTTATCACGCAGAGAAACCCCGAGCATAGCCCTCTCCATAGCTCGCTGAGCGACCTTGAGCTTCCTCATACGGCCAGCAGTGAAGGACCACGTCTCAGTTCCGTATGTCATCACTAGCAACACGCACTGGTTTTACACAATTTATTTTTGAGGTTTTGAGGTATGCCTGACGAGAAGATGGGTCGTAATCTCCCGAACGCTGCCCTCTCGGTCGAAGTTGGACTTACCTAGTCAGACTATTTGTCCCAGGTAAACATATTCGTCAACAACTTCGAGCTTAGTGCTCCCAACAACTACCGGCATAGGTGTGACATGGACATTAATCATGATTTTTGTTTTGGAGACACTATTGAGGTCATTGAGCATAGTGCTTAGGTCCTCCAGCGATTCTGCCATAAGGACTATATCGTCGGAAAATCGAAGGTGAGTGATGTACTCGCCATTGATGTTAATACCGTATCCTTTCCAGTCCAGTAGCTTGAAAACGTCTTCCAATGCAGCGGTGAAGAGTTTCAGGGATATTACGTCACCCTGTCTTACACCTCTGCAGTTGGATAGGTTTCGTACTCTGGTTCTGTACTCGGATAGCCATCGTAGCCCTACTGTAAAAACACTTCAGCACCTCGATATACCGACAGTCAACTTGGCACCGCTGAAGGGACTGCAGCACCGCCCAAATTTCGACGGAATCAAAGGCTTTCATAGTCCACATACGCAAGGCAAAGTGGCAGATTGTACTGTCGGTCTTCTGTACAATTTGCCGAAGGGTATGTATGTGGTCTATGGTGCTAAAGCCTTTCGGAAACGGCTTGTCTGGAGGCTGAAGTCGTCGAGTCTGCATGCGAGACGATTCGTAATGACTCTCGAAAACAGCACGTAGATGCGGCTCAGAAGGGAAATCGGTCTGTAGTTCTTCAAGAGAGCGTTGTCGCCTTTCTTGAAGAACAAGACCACCGCACTTCTGCTCCACGCCTCCAGTGTAATGCCACCATGGAGGACGGAATTAAAGAGCTTCTGAAGGACTTCAAGTACCGGTTTTCCACCCGCTTTTAGAAGTTCCGCTGTAATTCCATCCTCGCCTGGGGCCCTGCCGTTTTTTAGGTGCTGGAGAGCCATTCTAATCTCGCTCAGACTGACGTCCGGAATATAATCGGAATAGTGTCGGATAAGACTTGCTCTTGGATCGTTAGTCACACTTGCGTGTGGCTCCAACGATGACGTGTACAGCTGCCCATAGAACCTCTCAAATCTCACTCAAAATCTCAGGTATTCCGGAAACGATGCTGCCACAATCGGTCTTCAGCTTCGACAGTTGGCTCTTTCTGGCAGACAGATCTCTGGCAAAGACTTTGGAGCCCTGGTTCCGCTCGATCGCTTCTTCAATACGAGCTGTTGCATAGTTGCAAAGTTGCCCACCGCATGCATTTGGAGATCTGTCTGTTCAGTTGCCTGTATGCTGTCAAATCTGCTGAAGACTGCAGCTTCATCTCCCGTCTAACAACCATGAGATTAAGAGTGTGATCGGAGAGTTTTTGTGTTCTTCTGCGACGGGTCTTACAGAACTTAGCTCCGACCGCATGGACAGTTTCCACAAGCTTGTCATTCTTATCGTCCACTTCATCGCAAACTTCTAGGCACTGAAAACGATTTTGTAACTCGAGCTGAAAGTTTTCGGGACTTTGGATTAGAGCACGAGGGGGACGGAGCGTTGACTTCATTAGACGTGACCTCTCCAACTTAACGTTTAGGTTCAGTGTGCCTCTCAACATTCGGTGATCGCTGCCAGTTTTCACCCTCACGATCACTGAGACATCACTGAACAGTTGTCGTCTGGTCGTCATAATGAAGTCAATCTCATTTTTTGTCGAACCGTCGGGGCTCGATCTGGTCCACTTTCTGTGGGGCTGCTTTTGGAAGAAAGAGTTCATCATAAAGAGTCCCTCTTTCTCCATAAAGTCGGCCAACTGCTGGCCCCTTGGGGTCCGTTGCCCTATTCCGAATTTCCCTACTTTCAGCTCACCGCCTCTCTTGTGCCTAGTTTTGTTGAAGTCTCCCATTAACACTGTATAGTGGGTTTTGGAGGAATGCATGGCTCTGGAGATATCCTCATACATTTCCTCCACTTCCTCATCGGGGTGTGCCGACGTTGGTGCGTAAACCTGTATGACCTTCAGCGAATACCGTTTGGTGATTCTGAGTATAAGGTACGCAACGCTCGTCGACACACTCCTGATCTTACAACGTTGTTAACGAGAGACTTGTGGACGATAAATCCGACACCTCCTTCGGACAGATGGTCGCCCTCCCGGTGATAGAATAAGTTGCCGGATTCGAGGATTACCGTGTCCTCCCCCTCTCTTCGGACCTCGGATAGTCCTATTATATTCCAGCGTAACTTATCTATCTCTTCTTCCAGCTCCAGGATCTTCTTGTCAGTCCTCAGGGTGCGTGCGTTATATGTTGCCAGGTCGAGTCGTCGTAGGTGGCAACCGAACCTCCACCGGAGATTCTTAGCACCCCCTGCCCCGCCGTTACCATGGTCGCCATCGTAGCCAGGAATAGCGGGGCTGCCGGAGACTGGGGGCCGTTTATTTGTGTCGTCGCTCATGGGAGGTATATTGCCATAGTTGCCACGCTTGGCGAGCGGGTTGGCAACCGCAGTTTTTTATTGTTTTTTTGGCTTTTATCAGAAAGATGCTGCTGCCCATCTTCTGTATCAGTTTCCCTTTGTCGCCTCTTACGACTCCCACGGGAAGATATGGGGTAGTGGGTATTCTTACCCGCCACTACAAGGGTCTACAAAGCGAGGATGAAAATTTTAAAGTTAAGTAAATAAACTACATTCTAGTTGTAATCTTGACCTTGAGATATAGTATAGCTTAGTCTACTCGAAACGGTCAAAAATAAAACTTTAAAGTAAAAACCGAATTAAAAAACCTATTAACTTAAATTAAGAATTTAAAAAACTCCGAAACTAAAAAAGCTGATAATCTTCAAATGGCTGAACTGATTTTCTAGAAACAAAGCTTAGAACATTCTCGAATAAGACACCTTTGAAACGAAAATAAACTTATTCGGTATAATAAAATCGGTTCATCCATGATCGGAAGTTACAAACAGATAAACAGATACGCAGATACACAGATACACACTATAAACAGTCCTCTGTTTTCGTTGGAGGTTAAAAAGAATTAAATCGTTCCCACATAATTGATTCCTTTCTAAAGTTGGTGCTAAGCCACAGTCTATCGAGAAATAAAATACTCGACTTCAGAAGTTATTAGATTCTTTGTACAAGTTTTTCCTTTTTCGTTTCTTGAAGTCCGTACTTTTTATGTTTATTTATTTAATTTTTAATACTGCTTTATTTAGGATTTTAAATCTATTGACTTCTCTTACCAGGATCACATAAATCAGGACAGGTATCGACCCGAACTCCGACCACAGGCCATAAATACATCACCTGACAATTACTTGAGTAGAGGAGGTTAAATAGTGATTTATTCACAGCATGAATAAAGCGCTATTTTAACTATCTTAAAAGCTTCAACATTTATTTATTTTACGCTCTATAAATCTTGGATATTAAATATATTTTCTGAGAGGGTTTTAAGGCCTGTTTTCACTTTGATTAGTGATTAGTGCAGGATTAGTGCAGGTGCTTAGTGATTAGGAGTAAACTAGTGTGTACAGCGATTGATTAGTGCAAGTGATTAGTAACCTGTGTAGTAAAGTGATTAGAAGTGTCTTCAATTTTTTTGCGAGTGGACTGTGGGTATCTACGCCCCGCGCGTCCTCCCTTCCCCCTTACTCGCAGCATGCCTGCCACTAAACACGTTTGGACAGCAGTGTTAAGTGTTTAACGTTTAGCGTCGGACGCTCGCTTGTGTTGCAAAAAACGGCAAAGTGGACCGAAGACATAACCTATAAATTTGTGCAGGAGTACTAAAACATGAATGTCTTTACAATAGTAAACACCCTTACTGCAAAATCAAAGGAGCCTGAGATGCGGCATTTCTATTTATAAGTGAAGCTATGAACATACCGGGGTTTGGAAGTAAAGAAGTTTATACCAAAATAAGAAACTTGAGGTCTACATATTCGCGTCCATACTTGCTGGTCGACGGCTAACAACTGATTTTACTAAACACAGCCACTAAACAGAATTGGACACTACTTACACTACACACCTGCACTAATCATCCGCAAGTATTAATCACCTGCACTCGCACTAATCAAAGTGAAAACAGGCCTTTAGGGCAAGGAAGTGTCCGCCGCGCTGCCCAAATACGTGTTGGCAAACTTCATGTGTCTTCGAAATTGTTTTTTCTTATTTCTCAGACATGTAGGTTTCCTCACGATGTTTTCCTTCACCGCTGAGCACGTAGTAAATTAGAATTAACAATTTCATTGTTGCCGGCGGGGATCGAAACCAGGTTGCTCGTGTACTGTAAAATGTACAGCGAGCACTAACCATCTTTTGTGTATATTAAAAGTTAATAATGTTTGTTTTAGGTTAGGCTTATTTTAATCACTTATCAATCAACTAAATTGTTTTTCAATAAGGACGGGTAGAGGTTCAAATGCAATAAAACAAGCTGTGTGTGAGGTATTAACAAAATTCTTCTGTTATTTGAAAGGCCCACATGTTCCCTTAAGTGTGGAATATGACGTCGTTCAAATGCCCGCCTCGGCTTCTTACAGTAGCACGGATCAGAGTGGTCCAATCTTTTTTCACTAGCTCTTCTGCATAGATCCTGCTGAATTTAAGCGATGGCCTGCGTTGTGTTCACTTTAGGGCATCGGGCGATTGTGGTTTGTTTGCATAGACCAGTGATATCAAGAAGCCCCACAAGAAAAAGTCTAGCGGGGTCAAATCGCATGACCTTGGTGGCCAATTCACATCACCCTTGCGAGAGATAAGCTTACGCTCAAATCGCTCATGGAGAATGTCAATCGTGTTGTCCGCTGTGTGGCAAGTAGCGCCGTCCTGCTGGAACCACATGTCGTTAGGTCCTTATGGTTCAATTTGGGCCATAAGAAATTGGTTATCATCGTTCTGTAGCGCTCGCCGTTGACGGTGACCGCCTCACCAGCGTTGTTTTCGAAAAAGTACGATCTAATGACACCGCCGGCCCAAAATCCACACCAAACAGTAACTTTTTGAGGATTCATTATCACCTAGTGAACCCCGCGTGGGTTGGTGGGTTGGTGTTTGTATCAACGAACACTCATTTTGATAATAAAGTTTTATCATGTGAACGTACTGTTCAATCGTGTTACTTGCCATGGTGATTTGGCATAAGTAACTGAATAATAAACAAAAGATTTGATAGATGTCAAATAAACAAATTGGTCGCCACGGACGAATTGAAAACCCTTTACTTACTAGTAATTAAAATATCTGAAACTTGTGCCCAATTGTTTTTATGTTTATTTATTTAATTTTTAAATCTATTTTCTTTCTTTTACTAATAAAAATATTACTATCTAGAATAACATATCATTTTTAATTAAATCGGCAATGAAATTAAGGTTTTTTGAATTTTATTAAACAAATAACTCAAATATTTTCTTTGGTAAAATAACTATTAACAAAAAGTTATTGCCGAATTCAATGATCTTAAAAAAAATTACATACTGAAGTCGGGGCTAAGCCACTTCAGAATGTGAAATTATTTTATTCTTTTTATTTTCTACTTTTTTGAGTGGTCCAAGAAATATCACAATCTCAATGTCGCTAAAATAGTTCCGTTAAAAACTTTATCCCCTATTATGCCACCCTTAGGGGTAGGTTTTTCTCCAAATTTATATGGGACCAGCCCTGGGCAATAACATATTTAATAAAAAAAGAATCATCAAAATCGGTCCACAATTGACGGCGAAATCGGTTAATATACATAAAAAATACATACAGTCGAACATTCTCCTTTTTTTTGAAGTCGGTTAAAAAGAAGCTTTTGTTGCGCCTAATCATTTACAATAATAACTAATCTTTGAAACACACTACATATTTATATACTGTCGAAATGTATAAATATTAAATATTTTCATTAACTGTCAAACAAAAGAACAAAAGAAAAATAATACCGTTCGTTATGTTTTTAAGAATTAATTGTATCTCCTTATAGGTATTTTTGACATTTGCTAATTGTATTTAGGGCTGCGTGTTCGAATCCCGCACGGAACAAGTAATTGTATGGCCTACAGATGATTGGTTCGGGTCAAAATGTTTGTCCTTGTGCAATTTATGTATGTAAACTGCTTCCAAGATACAGGAGAAAATCCAAGTGATAAAAGAACATTAAAGTTAATGAGGGGTTGTTAAAATAAAACTAAACTGTCATTCATGAGTTTTACAGTTTTTTAGTAATTATAGCGAAGTTATTAGTAGATTTTTCTGTATAAATTTTATCTTTCTCTCGTCGCTTTTCTTTCCATCATTATACGAAATTTCCTGTAGAAGCCAGACTTCGTGCCCCAACTATTCCCGTATAAATCAACAACGGTGATTGTTTATTTATACAATTTTTACATAGGTGAGAAAGTTGTAAATATAATATTATGACGTTTGCGAAGCCCGATAAAAAGCCAACGAGTGCAAGCGAGATGGTTCAGTACAAAGAGAATGTAATCACTACGTTTAGTTCAGTATGCCATGATTCGTCGTTCGATTCGTTGAATTTGCGGGTCATTGATTTTATGACATTTGAAGTTTTTAATTGTTACAGATAATACTAACAAACATTAGCGCGCGAAAATTTAAATATTATTCCGCATCAATTTACTTTCCATGAATAAGGCATGCCGGGGTTTTTGGCTTGTATGGAATGTACCGCCACCGTATTGCAGTCGCTGATCAACTGATTCTTCGTCGACGATGCTTAGAGTAGTAAATAAGCTGCAGCTACTGAAAAGAGCGACACTGTCGCGTGCGTGCTCACGAAACTATAAGCAAACTAAACATAAGAAGTTAATTTTGACGACCCCCATGACAACGGATTAAAATTGAAATTATAAAAACAGTTCATCAAAATGACTTTGTTGATGGTATGTTATAAATTGTTGTAGCAAATTGGTTTCTTGTTACAACAACACGTGATTCATTTATATAATTCATAAATTTATGATGATATAGCCAGGAGTAAATTTTCCTTGTTTTATTACAACACGAAACAACCTAACAAAAGGAGCAGGCAATTTGTAGAAGAGATCCTGTGAGAGTCATTGAAACTTCCACGCCGATCTCGTAACAACACGTCGTGATATCAGAGGGAAGAAAATTACTTATCGTTTTTTTTTGTCTTATTAAACGTTACTCTGGCAGGACATTTTATGGTAATTTAAGGTTAAGTTATGAATTATTTTATTACTCCAAATTAATGTAAATTAAAATTTATTTACACAAATACGAATATAAAATATTTATTACAATAAATGCTAAGCGCTCGCTGTAAATTTCACAGTACGAGAGCAACCCGGGTTCGTTACCCGCCGGCACTAATGAAATTGTTAATTGCAATTTTAAGTGCTGATTTACCACGTGGTCGGCGGTGAAGGAAAACATCGTGAGGAAACCTGCATGTCTGTGAAATTATAAAAAAAAAATATTTCGAAGACATGTGAAGTGCACCAACACGAATTGGGACACCGCGGCGGACATTTCCTTGGCCTAAAAACCTCTCAGAAAATGAGAGGAGACATGTGCCCAGCAGTGGGACGTATACAGTCTGTAAAAATACCATACTATTATATATTCAAGCTTCATTAGGGTTCCGTAGTTACACAACAAGAAACCCTTATAGTTTCCGTCCGTCCGTCCGTCCGTCCGTCCCTACCCGAGACCCTAGGTGCTATAAATCTGTAATTTGACATATTTATAGATATTAATCACGGCTAAAAAACTGTGAAGTAAAGTCTTAATAAACATTTTTATTTTGGGTACTTCCTGTACAAGTAAATGGAGAATGACTTTTTTTTACCCGTCTATTCCATCATGTGGGGTATCGTTGGATAGGTCTTTCAAAAACATTGGGGGTGTGGAACAACATCTTTTCGATTCAGGGGTCCGTTTGCGAAATATTTAGCTTTAAATCATATTGTGTCCACCCCCCTGCCGACTTAACCGCTGTTTTTGGAAATGTGAAAAGTATACACAATAGTAGTATATATAATGGAGTTAAAAGGAAAACTATCACAGCTAAGTGGAATTAAGAAGTTAACGAGTAGTAGTCGACCAAATTATAATATGCACTTGGATTAGTAAAAATTTCGTTACAACTCCATAGAAAATGACCTAAAACTAGCTGCATTAATAACTTTGTCATGTTATTGTAAACTGTTAACCCTTAGTAGGTATCGTGGGTCAAATTTGACCCAGAAGCGAACATTTTCGGTTATCATTCTTTTAATATTTATGCTACGACTGCGCGCTTCTACGTATTCTCAGTGCGGGGGGCGGACGTGCAGCGCTGCGACTATCTTAGGAGCGGAGGTAAGTAGCCGGCTGGGTCACGTTCGACCCACGACACCAATTAAGTAACTTTTTTCACTGAGTGTAATTTGTAACTTTTTTTGTTTTAGTGAATATTTGTACTACAATGGGGGGATTTTTGAACGATAGACAAATCGAGGAGTTGATGGACGACTTAAATGATGATTTGGAATCGGAGAATGAAAGGACACCAAATATAAACCAACTTTGTGACGACGAAATCATCAGCGATCGAGACAGTCCCGAACCTGTTAGTTGCTCAAAAGACAGTGTATTTGGAATAAGTTCTGACGACAGTGAAAACGAAGAGGAAAATACGAGAATAAGAGAAAATACGAGGAACGAAAATACGAGAGATGAGGGCGAAGAAGATGAGGATGATGGAGGGCGGACGTCAAATTGTTATCGAGGTAAAAATCGTTACAAGTGGTCTAAAACAGCTCCAAGTAGATCCCGAACGAGGAGGCATAACATAATTACACACCTTCCTGGCTTAGTAGGCCCAGCTCGTGAAAAAACTAATATGTCAGAGTTGTAGTCATGGCAGTTGTTAGTGACAAATGAGATGCTTGAAATAATTATTTTACATACCAGCAAAAAAATTGCGGAATTTAGAGAGTCTAATTCAAGCACTGGTGCTCATACAAATTCCATACAAAAGACTGAAATGGACGCTTTTTTGGGTCTTACCATTTTGGCTGGAGTTTTCAAATCGGGACATGAAGATCTTGAAGGTTTATGGAACTCGGATGGTACAGGTAGAGATATTTTCAGGGTGACTATGTCTCTAAAAAGATACCTTTTTATTGCGTCAGCTTTACGTTTTGATGACATTGAAACGAGGACCGAAAGAAAAGCAAACGATAGAGCTGCACTAATATCTGAAGTATTCAATATGTTTATACAGAACTGCCAAAAAAACTACAGTTGCTCTGAATATATCACTGTAGATGAGATGTTGTGTCCGTTTCGAGGAAGATGCTTATTTAGAGTATACATGAAATCAAAACCTGCGAAATATGGGATCAAAATTTTATGCCTTTGCGATTCTAGAACTCATTATTTGTACAATGCTTTTATATGTATATACTGGTAAAACAGAATCAAGAAGAACTGATGTATCTATACCTACACGCACAGTTTTGGAATTAGTCGGACCTTTGAAGAATTCAAACAGAAATATCACGGCAGACAACTGGTTTTCCTCGATCGAACTAGTCGATAAACTGAAAGAAGTGGACTTGACATATATCGGAACATTGCGTAAAAATAAACGCGAAATCCCTCCAGAATTCTTACCGCATAAAACTCGTCCAGTAGGTTCCAGTTTATTTGGTTTCACAAATGATAAAACTCTTTGCTCCTTTGTCCCTTAAAATAATCAAAGTGTAATCATCATTTCAACTATGCACCATGATGAATCCGTCGACACTGAAAGCGGCAAACCAGAAATCATTCAATTTTATAATAGTACCAAAGGCGGTGTTGATTCTTTAGACCAAAAATGTGCGAATTACTCGGTAGCAAGAAGAACTCAGAGATGGCCATGTGTAATTTTTTGGGCAATATTGAATATTTCTGCAGCTAATGGATATGTACTTTGGAAAGCCTCCAATCCTGAAAAACGCATGAAAAGGAACAAATATATTAGGAAAATAGGTTTAGACTTGGTAACACCATTTATATTGCAACGGAAAACAGGGTATGCTAATTTTTCCAATGATCTAAAGAGGAGGATTGATAACATTTTGGAGCAAATAGATAAGCAGCCGGAAAATCAATCCCAGCTTGAAGAACCAGTTGCATCGACTTTTCTGCTGCTTCAATTTCAAATCGGAAAAGGGCCAGATGCTACCTATGCGATTGGAAAAATGACCGAAAACATTCTCTAAAGTGTTCTAAATGTTTACATATTATTTGTAAGACACATTCCGTCCAAAATGTTATATGTTCCAGTTGTCAGAATGTATAAAGACTAAAATATGTTATCTTGTTAGTTTGGAAGAAGTCGTTTTGATTTTGGTTGTCATTTTTTTTATTTTATGCTGATGTCAGAATTCATTTATTTTTTGTCATTATAAAGATATGAGAAGTGCCATAAATATCTTTTGGTTAAAGTTTTTCTTACATTTCTATTTTTTTTTATGTTTTAAGTTCACACTTACCAAAAAGTGCCAAAAAATTAGGTTAGTTACAAATGCGTGTAAAACATGATAACTTTTTATATTCTAAAATTAAACCAAGATAATTTTGTAAAAAAATGTTTTTTTTTATTTCATAACTTACCATATTTTATACAAATAATAAAAAAATCTACGTTCTACAACAGATTTTTTGGTATGGGTAAAATATGACCCACGGTACCGGTAGTGTTGCCAAAAAAGGCGATACCAGCTAAGGGTTAAAAATAAACATTTTATAAAGAAAACGACTTATATGCATTATTACTATAAGCTTTACTTTTTCATTTGCGGGATAGTTAGGGTATTATTATCAAAATCGAAAAGTTTTTAAACTTTTTTAATACCACACCTTATATGGCTGATTTGAAAATAAGTCCTTCAGTTACGATCTTCCTATTTGGGCCCATTTTTAGTCGTTATAGCGGCCAAACGTTTGCTACCTAGGGCATCATCACTTCTTTCTAGCAGGTGGGACTGCAGTCAAGCACTGACTTATAATAAATAAAAAAGTAAATAAATACGAATACTATAGAATAGAGAACGATCGAGCAATCATAAATAGAGAACGCGTCATACATTCTTAACATGACCGAAACAACATGACAAAAATCTTTCCGTTCATCAAAGAATATGAATAGCCTGCTATGAAAATGAGATCTCGCAGATAAAACTTTATTCAAACTGAATGGACTTCGCTGCATCTTTTGAAATTCACACATCCTATTATAACAGTATCAAAGATAGTATAGCGTCTTTACCAACCACCTTTTTAACAATAATTAAAAGTATATTTAGAAAACATTGATGTTTTCATTATCATATCCTTTAAAAAAATTGCGTGTAATTGTATACACACGTAAGAAGTGAAACTTCTTTACGACATATCATTCTTCTTTTATTTTATATTTTACATAAGTAGTTTAAATAATAGTATACTCATGCAGCCCGGCGGTGAAATATTACAAGAAAACGTGGCGTTTTAGTTTTTTTTTTAATAACGTACTAAATTTCTCCACTACGTCGATAAAGAAGTTTCACTTCAATTAACTTTTAACAAAAAGTAAATGCTGGCTTCAAAAAACTATCCGTTATTTTATAGACACGCCGATAAATAAAATAGTGTCACATTTTGAAGTATGTGCTAAGAAATAGTGTATAGACGAATATTAAAGCCACAACTTTAGAATGTAAATTTAATTCAGTCTTTTTATTTTTCACCCTTACGAGTGGACTAAAGAAACTTTTGGAAATTACAATTTTAATGTCGTCTAAATCTAATTACAAACTTCATTGCTTATATTGCTACGCTTAGGGTTGGAGTTTTTTCTCCAAATTTATTTGGGACTACACTTGAAGTGTATTCTATTTAATAAAAAAATCATATAAATCGGTTTACTAAGACATCGCGTAACTTAAACACAAAAACATAGAGTCGAATGGTAAAATACCCATTTTTTTAAAGTCGGTTCTCTTTACGGAATACAGATGCATACTATCCTCGATTAAGAATGAAAATACCGATGCGTTGTTACCCCCTGGGACTAAGATGGAATGCCTCGTTACCTGTAAAAGTGTCCGCGGATTCTCCACTCTCACCATATGAAACACTGCAGCATTTAACTGCTACAACTATAACATATCTGCAGCATGGCTCTACCACGTATAAAAGATTAATTACTTATAACAATAAGTCGCGTTTAGTAGCGGCGTAACAAAATCCCTATCAACTCATTTAAGCCCATAGCAGTCATAATAAGTGAATGGGAAACCCATAAAAATCTCATGGATTCGGGTGTATAGTGGCGTAAGCATCTCGTTTACACCATACGTAAAATATTTTGACCGGCGTATACGTAAAATATTTTGAAAGTCATAGGTCGTCGGAAAGTTGTCTATTACGGCGATCGCCACTTCGTCAGGCAAGCATGGCGATTAAAGTAAATCCTCCCAACGAGAGAGGCCTACGTCCAGCATTGAACCTTTGCGGGTAGATGAAGGTAAATATTCTGTGAGAGCGTGATCCTTCCCCGATTGAGCCGGTCTATTAGTACTTTTTTATTTAACTTAAGCCTTTTTATTTAACTTAAATGTTTTAATAAACTCTTAACTTACATTTCACCTGATGGGAAGTGGCTACTGTAGCCCATAGACATAGACAACTTCAACTAACATGAAACAAAGACGGCTACAGATGCAACCTTTAGGGACTGAAATAGAATGCCTAACAGGCTGTATTTATGCAGGCTCTAAATACACTTCGGACCGCACTGCTTTCCGATAGAAATAGATAAGAGGGCGACTGATTCACTCCTAGGCAGAAAGAGAGCCAAAATACAGTACCATTTGTGATTTATAATAAAAGCTTAATTAAAGTAGGTATTTATTTGCTCACTGAATTTATAGTGAGCAAATAAATACCTACTTTAATACTGAAAATAGCGTCGCTCCACTAAAGCTGGAAATAAGCTTCCATAGATAACCATAATGTACAGGTCAGAGATTATCTTCTTACTTTTTTGTCTTTATGCATTTTAGTAAAAAAAAGTGGTATACACTCTGAAAACACTAGAAACAAACACAAGCTAGTGATACCAGTTTCTCGACTCCACAGAGTTAGTAATTCATTCATTCATATATACGCTATTACAACAAAGTCCCAGAAAATATACAAGCTCTCTTTCTTACCAAGTTTAAATATTTTATTAAACTAAAACTGTATAAAAAGGGTTATTATAATATAAAAGAATACATGGTTGATAATAACCCCTGGGAATGAGGGGGTCGCTTCCAAGCTGTTTCTAAAATAAATTTTGTAAATAGTTTGTACAACAATTCATGTAAAACTTACTTTAAAAAAAAGTCCCGCAGGGTTTCTTCCTGGTTCTTCCCAACGGAGGGTTTTTTGAACCAGTGGTAAAGTAAAAAATTACTTTCAATAAGAATTACACATGTGATCTATATTGAATAAAAAATTATTCTATTCTGTTCTATTCTATGCACGATATTTTTTATCTGTTATCTTAAAAATATATTTTGCCTCTGTATGTGTTACTGCCACTTCTCAAATTGAAATATTCCGCGTTTTTTTTTTTGGTCAATCTTATTACGAATCAGATTCCTCTATAATAATACCTTTCATTCATTCCATTCGTTCCTTCTTGCGACCGACAAACGGGTAGAAGAAGGAGTCTAAATAAAAACACGCCCGCACGCGGAAGCATATTGTGTCACGCTCGCTATATCTATTTAATTATTATACACTTAAAATCAAGGCCGTGAATTGTGTCAATTGAGTGTAAATCGCGCAAGAAAACTAGGAGTGTACCACGCAAGTGTCAACCTCAAGTACGAAGAGAAGCTGCTGGCGTTCTTCAGACTTATGTGTCGGTTACAAATTTCAACGAAATCCAATTCCAACTACCTATTACAGCCCACTTTATACCAATTTTTAAGCCACGCATTATCATTTTGGTCACTTCGCCCGGATTGGAACCATATTCTCCTGTCCATTAGACCGTATTAAAACTTTTCAATTCGATAACCATTTTTTGCCACTTTGTTGGAATATTTCCATGCATAATAGGCATAATATATATTGCCATATGTGACCCACATATTTATATGCCATTGAGGTAACCTATTACATTTCACGACGTGATTTTTCTCATAAACTCGTTATATTTCTTACACGCGAGTATATTACTTAATTTACTTAAATAATAATTAAATTTTAATTTAATAAAAATCAAAATAAATCTTAATTTATATTAAATATTTAAATTTTTTATAAGTATATAATTAATATATACAGGGTATTTTTGAAAGGCTCCCGAAAACGAAGACGGACGACAGTACTAACTATATCTTTGATGATGGGTGAAATATAAAATCGATCCTGATGAAAAAAAAATCATCTTTTCCCAACGTTTTATTAGCTTTATTCACGCTCCATCGTGTTAGTATAGTTAAATAAAACGTTAATTTCAGTAAAAAAAAATCATGAAAATACTTAAACATAAAACCAGCAGTGGAATTACTGAATTAGAATCAGCTGACTAGGGGTCAATGTACGCGCGAACGCCGAATTCGCGCGGCCCGCAACTAGCGATGGTACCACAATACCTAATAATTTACAACACTTGTCTAAATACCTAACTTATCTACTTAACCTACTATTTGCCACTGTGCTTGTCTCCACGTAGCCACTTTAATTCGAATTCACAGGTTAAATAAACCAAATAACTGGTTCGATTCCCCGCTAATGAAAAAAGTACTTAAATAAAATGTTAACATGGTTAGAGTCATGCTTTTTTATCCATTGTGTAGGTATGTTTATTATTCTGATGTATTCAGTTATGTACCTATTCAGATCAGTTCAGTACTAAGTTATTTAAAAAAAATTAGGTATGAAACAGCTTACCGATCCTCCGCGGGCTTATGAGATTCTCCAAGCCATAATAACATTTTGCCGTATTCACTTACACTATAAACGTACCTACGCGTTAGGCATTATTAAAACAAAACAAAAAACAACAAAAAAAAACAAAACAGAATAATATCATTAATTAATAAATAACAAGTAATAACGACAATAATTTAATAAACAAAACAATTGAACTATCGCTCGTGATAGTCAAGACGGAACTGTCTCAAAAACTAAAATTATTAATCAATCCCGACAAAACAAATGCGCATGAAGTAACGTCCTTGAAGCATGTGTAAATTCTACAGCGCGAGGCGACACGAGGCAGCGTGTGTGTGAAAGGGAAGGGTAGAGTGAGTAGTATACCTAATGCATTGTTTCGTGCCGATCTAGATAAGAGTTCGGCGCCCGCGAGGATATTGACCCTATTGTCAGCTGATTTTCTTTTTTAAGTTTCACTGCTGGTTTTATGTTTAAGTATTTTCATGATTATTCGGGATTATTCGGACCCATCATCATAGGTATGCTTAGTACTATCATCTGTCTTCGTTTTCGGGAGCGTTTCACAAACACCCGGTATATATACTTATAAAAATTTAAATATAATATTTTACTTACGTTCTCGCATATATACACACATTATATATTTATTACATTAATTTAAAGCCGTATATTCATCGCTATTATATAATTTACCATATACTTACCGCAATACATAATACAATGTCTACATACCCGCTCGCTCACAAACAAATTTAGATCAGTTTAATAAATCTACCTGATATTTCCGCGATAGATTACGTGTTTACTACGCTTTAATAAATTGTGTATTTGTTCATTGCTCGCCAGTTAAATTTAAAACTTTACTTATAACCTTAATATTTCATATATATATTTATTACTAAAATGTCGAAAACTAGCACGTCAAAAATGAATGAAACTAGGGCTGAAACGCCAGACTCCAAATTAATGATGTTATTGAATATAGCTATAGCTAGGCGCGATTCTTTATTTAACCGCTTACAAACAATTTATGATCGCTCTCAACAAGTAGATAGTGAGGTGGACGGGGAAGAGTTCCTTTCTGGCGCGATTTCAATTGATGCATTACGAAATGATTTCGAAAAGTTATTAACCGAGTACAATTTATATAATATGTAAGTATACCCGGGAGCAAAGGTGGAATATCAGTCATGAGTTGCGTTCGAGGAATTATACTGTCATATAAAACGTGTAATGTCTCGTCTTACAAGTCGAATAACAGATGAATGTCCGAAATTGGCCACAATATCGCCGTCGTTTAATGTTGATATCCGCTCATGATCATTATTTTATGCGAGTTTTAAATCCACTGTGCATGGTAATCCGTCCTTATCAGACGCCGATAAATTGTATTATCTGCTAGGTAAATTAACAATCAAAACGCATTCTGTGTTCGCCGGTATTACTCCTTGTGCTGAGAATTATGAACTTATTTTGAACGCGCTTATAGAGAAGTACGATGATAAACGCATGCTAGCATCGACCTATGTCAATCAAATTTTCGACTTTAAAACAATTTCTAACTCTTCTGCTCGGAACTTAGAATTATTTTTACATACATTCGTAGCCACGGTTAGCGCATTAAAAAACTTAAAATACCTGATTTAACTGATTTTATTATATTACATACAGCTTTAAAAAAGTTAGATCCCGAAACAGTTCGTTTTTTCGAAATGCATTCTCGAAAGTATAAAATTCCTAAATTTAAAAGTTTAAACGACTACGTAAAAGAACAAGCTAATATATTACAGCGCTCTTATCATTCGACTTCGACTTCGAATTCAAACCCGAATCACCGACCCACCGTAAAGCTCCACAACCGCAATCTTATGTCGCTATGGCCGATACATACAAATGTTTGTGCAAGGATATTGTGCATGATCATTTATACAAGTGTCCGGCATTTTGTAAGATGACAGCAAACGACCGTTATAAATATGTTAAAGAACGACACGCTTGTGTAAATTGTTTGAATTTTATACATAAGGCAGGGAAATGCAACTCTAATTCTAAATGTAAAATTTGCAAAGGTAAACATCATAGTTTAATTCACTTTGACTTTTTCAAACCTGCTAACGCTCGCGTTGTAACCACCGCCGCCGAGTCATCGGGGACAATGCGCGCGACCGTACCGGCAACAGCTGCTCCCGCGACGTCGCCTGATGCGCGTAGCATGAGCGTTTCGTTGTGTACAACGTCCATTGCCGAGCCGCTATCATCGCAATCTTGCATTTCCAAAGATTTTGTCAACAGATGAATCTCCTTTGAGAACTCCTCCGACTCAGTCCCCGGCTGAGATAGAGTGTGAGCATATCTTTCGCGAAACCACTGAACGTGACAAAGAAACAGGCAGATACATAGTCTCGTTGCCTTAGCGGGATGATATATTTTCGCTTGGGGCTTGAAACCACTCGGAAACGTTTTTTGGTGTTGGAGAGGAAGCTTGAAGCCGCTCCTGACTTTAAGGCCGCGTATGACTCAGTTATCCACGAATATTTAGAGAAAGGCTATTTGTCACCCGCGCCGCTTGTTGACAGTGATAATTGCTATCCCGTGTAGGTCATACCATACCACGTTGTTTTGCGTACAGATAAGACCACTACTAAACTTTGCATGGTTCTCGATGCAAGTCATAAATCGAGTTCAGGCCGCTCACTGAACGATATTCTCCATAGTGGTCCTAATTTACAAAGTGATCTGATTGCAATTATTTTAAATTTTCGTCTTTTCGCTACCGCGCTTTCCGCTGATTATAAACAGATGTTCCTTCAACTTATGAATTATATGAATTTAATAGGGTTTGTTTTGGACTAAGGTCCAGCCCGTACCACGCGTTCCGTGTCATTCAGCAACTCATTGCGGATGATGGAGATTCATTAATTCGGCTAGCAAAGATAATTGCTTCTCGCTATATCAATATGTTTCTCTAGCCACTTGGTCAACAGCCAACACTTGGTTCCCATATATCATATAAGAGATTGCCCTAAATAAGCAAGCTCCATCACAAGTTATTGTAACTATATATATATACTACTTAATATACAAAATTTGACCTCCTCAAAGTTCAAAAAGTTTCTAAACAAAGTTTGTATAAAAAGGGTTATTATAATATTAAGGAATTTATGGATGATAATAACACCTGGGAATGAGGTGATCTCTACCAAGCTATTTCTAATTTATTTTGTGTTGTTAATAATGTAACATAATATATTGTAAATGTTTTTTTTTTCAAAATAAAGTCTCCCTGGGTTTCTTGTTGGTTCTTCCCAGGACAAACGTTTTTCTCCGAACCAGTGGTAAATTAAACATAAGAGTGAACTTCAATAAGTACATATTATTTATTATCTATATTGAATAAAAAAGTTTCTGTTTCTGTTTCTGTTATGGTATGACGCATCATATTGCCATTAATAAAAATGAAAATGTTGATTTGTCTAAAAACAGTTACATGGATAATAAATGAGACATACCCAGTAAGTAATTGATAATACTTGTGTTGGGGCTATCTCGCTCTTTACCTTAATTATTAACTATATCGAGACTATTTTACAAAAGGTAAATAAAAATTAAATTTAGGAAGAAAAAATAACAATAAGTCTATATGTATATATAAAAGGCAAACCTGGCTGTCTCATCTATCAACGCGCAGCCGAAACTACTGAACGGATTTCGCTAAAATTTGGCACACAGACAGTTGTAATGACGGAGGCATCCGCTAAGAAAGGATTTTTTTAAAATTCGCCCCTTAAGGGGGTGAAAAAGGTGTTAAGATTTTGTATGGAAGTCCGTCAGTTTTAAGCTAGAAGCCTGCAACTTTGTTTTTAGTTTAATGATTAGAAATAAACAATTACGTGTCCTAGGGTTTTTGAAAATTCAATCCCTAAGGGGGTGAAAAAGGGGTTCAAAGTTTGTATGGGGAAACAAGATTAGTTAAACTATTTTATTCGAAACTTCACAGGAGTACTCCTATCAATAAACGAGTAAACAAATGTTTCAGGCTCTTTCAGAATTCAACCCCTAAAAGGTGGAAAAGGGGTAACAAATTCTTAGATTTGTGGTAAATGATTGGCCTAGGTTTTCAGTTATAACCCACGACAGAAATGGCGATAATTATTCAATAGCAAATGAATATTCAGCCGATATGTTAAAAAATTATACTTACGGTGGACTTTGTGAATTTGTAGCTGCAGGATTAACATTTCCGTTTCGGTTTGAAGTATATAGAAACGGTCTGCTATACGCAGAGTCCGGAACAGATATCTGTCCAGTAAGGCGATAACGATTTAGCCATGATTTATCTAGTGGACATTTTGACGCCTATCTGCCTATTGTTGCGAAGAAAATTACACAGCGTCCCTTTTTCAGAGCTTGACCATTTAACTGTTACATCTTTTGTAAACAGTGAAATATCATCTCCAACCAACGAAACAGATCAATCTGTATCGTCGACATTAAAATATGAAAAAAAGAAAAATAAACGAAGGTCGAGATTTACTAATTACACAAAAAAAGTCAATTAAAAAGTGCACAAGACATATATAAAGCCAGATTCAAATCGTAAAGCTGTGTCCGCTTATTACAAAATAAATCCCGATGTACACAGGCAAGGTGTTGCAAATTACCAAACTGCGTATCCACAAGTGCATAGAGCAATTCAGTCACGGTATGAGGAAAATATTACACTGCGTTTATGGAAAAACAAGGTCCATTCTGCTATGGAGTATGACCCTGATATTGCTTATAGAACTGACAGCAGTGTAGCCTTGGATTCTATGACATACAAGTGTCAGTGGTGCAATGCGCTGAAATAGAAGGATGAGACACCTGGTATGTGTTGCAGCGCTGGAAAAGTGCAACTTGATCGGTTGAAACAACTGCCTGAACCACTCTTTAGTTTGATTAATGATCTACACCCAGATCATGACCATTTTATGGGTAATATTCGTAAATATAATGCCTGTTTCCAGAGGACTTCCTTTTGTGGTAAACAGGTAACATAAGATGGTTTTTCACGGACTTTTAAAGTACAAGTCTAGGTCTACAATTTAATTGGAAGTATATTATCAGACGCGGAACATGACG
Organism: Parnassius orleans; assembly: GCA_029286625.1. Lineage (NCBI taxonomy): Eukaryota > Metazoa > Arthropoda > Insecta > Lepidoptera > Papilionidae > Parnassius > Parnassius orleans. The sequence continues at coordinate 57,478 of JAGSMP010000976.1, forward strand.
ATCAGTACCTTCAAATATATTTTGTAGGTGAAGATGATCAAGAAGCAAAAATTCTATGTTCTAAATTTCCTCACTCAAAGCCAAATTTAATCAAACAATTGCAGAATATGCTGCATCAAGTGAACCCGTATATAAAAGATCTGAAAAGTGCCATTGATAAAGCCCTCCTTCAAAGTCATACAAAATTGTCATACATGCTGATAAAAAACCACCAGAAGAACATAGAGGTAGGTACAATGCACCAACTACAAATGAAGTGGCTTTAGTGTTAGTGGATCAACAATTTGATCGAAGGGACATCATCTTCGAGAGCTGAAGTAATTCACTTCAGCGTATTAGTGTTAGTGAGACACATCAAGCATATGATGCGCTACAGTATCCATTGATGTTTTGCTGGGGGGATGATGGGTATTCAATCATCATACCACAACGCGATCCCACAACTAAGTTGCCGCTTAATAAAACTGTCTCTTCTGCAAGTTTCTATTCGTATAGAATAATGATTAAAGAAGGAGAAGATAACTATTTAGTCAACTATCGCGCCCTTTTTAGTCAATATTTGGTGGATGAATACGCCAAAATAGAAACAGAGAGATTAAATTATATCAAAAATATTCCAGCCAAATAACGTGCTGATAGTTACATCCATTTAAAAGATGCTATTGGACGACAAGACGCAGAAGCCAACCAACTAGGACAAATGGTTGTTCTTCCATCATCTTTTACGGAGGGACCTAGGTATATGCACGAAAGAACACAGGGCGCTATGACCTATGTTAGGAATTACGACCGGTCTGATCTTTTTATCATTTTCACATGCAATCCTCGCTAGGACGCGATAAAAAAGCAATTGCTTCAAGGACAACAATCTCATGATAGACACGATATAATTTCGAGGGTGTTTCGACTAAAGATGAAAAAGATCAGGAACTTATTGACAAAGGGCAAAATATTTGGTGAAGTGCGATGCTATATGTACTCAACGGAATGGCAGAAGAGAGGTCTTCCGAATATTCATATTCTTTTATGGCTTCACAAACGTATTTCTCCGGATCTAATCGACAATATAATTTGTGCTGAAATACCGGTTCCCAAACGTGACCCAGAGCTTCACTAAATTGTTAAATGTAATATGATACATGGTCCATGTGAAACTTTAGATCGCAAGTCACCATGTATGAAAGATAACATGTGCAGTAAACGATACCTCTCTCATAAGGGAAACTCAAACTGGTGAAGACGGTTATCCACAGTACAAGAGACGTTTACTAGATGACGGTGGGTTCTCTGTTGATATCAAAGGCACAACCATAGATAATCGCTGGATAGTCCCTTATAATACATTATTATTAAAAACATTTAACGCTCGCTTAAATGTGGAATATTGTCATTCGGTGAAATCAATAAAATACGTCTGTAAATTATACGTAAATAAAGGTTCAGACCAGGCATCGTTTGCTTTAGAGAATGAGAAGGATGAAGTTAAAACCTACACAAGTGGAAGAAATATAAGTTCATCAGAGGCAGTATGGCGAATCCTTGAATTTCCCGTCCATGAGCGTTTCCTTCCCGTAGTCCACCTCGCTGTTCATTAGGAAAATGGGCAAAGGGTTTATTTTAATGAGCAAAATCTGAGTTAAAGAGTGAATAGTCCTCCAACAACCACACTTCTATCCTTTTTCGATTTGTGTAAAGTGGATAACTTTGCAAAAACATTGCTCTACCTAGAAGTACCTGCATACCACGTTTGGGATAAAAGAAAGTTCCAAATGAGAAAGAGAGGAGCAAACGTTGAAGGCTGGCCAGGGGTCAAAAAGAGCACGTTCTGGGCAGGATTTATACTGTGCATCCAAACAATACAGAATGCTATCACCTTCGCATGCTTCTTCATGAGATCCGGGGCCAAATTTCGTTTGAAGCGTTAAAAACAGTAGATGGTCATGTACATTCCACGTTTCAATCAGCGTGCAAAGCTCTCAGCTTGCTTGAAGATGATCAGCATTTCTTCGTAGCAATGGAAGAGGCAGCACTTTCCAATCACTGCAAATGATTCGGGATCTTTTTACGATTATTCTAGTGTTCTGCCAAGTATCAGACCCTTTAAGGCTTTGGAAGTAATTCAAAGAATACCTATCTGAAGATTTTAAAAGGCAATTAGAAAGACAGGGAGATGTAGATGTAGAGCACATAACAGATGTGGTATTTAACAAATGATTTTCGGTAATAGAAGATGCCTTATTAGCGTTGGGTGGTCGGCTACTAAAAGAGTATGGGTTACCTCGGCCAAGCAAAGAACAACAATTTGAAAATAGAGAGTTTCTTAAAGAGACAAGTTACGACTTAGCATCATTAGAAAACACAGTTAAAAATAATGAAGGATCACTGAATGACGAACAAAAAGCAGTTTACAATCAAATTAACGTTATGAGTCGTGCACTTTTGGATATTCCAAACTTTTTTTAATTGAAGTTTGACATTAAATTATCGGAAAATTGGAAGTATAGTAATAAGGTTATTAGTGAAAACTTGTGTTTTTTTTTTATAGGATAGGGTGACAAACGAGCACACAGTCCACCTGATGGTAAGGTGTTGTGACCCATAGACATCTACATCTATCTTCAATAAAGAATCAAAATGCAGATGCGTTGTCACCCGTGAGGACTAAGATGGAATGCCTCTTTTCCAGTAAAAAGGGTCTCCGGTTCTCTACACTCACCATACGAAACACAGCAGTGTTGAGCTGCTATTTTACGCTGGTATTCTGTGAGAGCGTGGTCCTTCCCCGGTCGAGCCGACCCATTCGTACTTCAACTATACTACTAATATAGCTGCAGCATGGCTCTACCACGTGAAAAACGTGTGTATTTAAACTACTTTCAAAAAATTGATATAATCATGTTATACGTAATTTTTTTAATTGGCATGCACAATTGGACTTACCAATAGTTTTATTATTTTTTCGTTTTCTTTTTAAGCGTTCTCCGAATTTATCAACAACTTTTATAATGAGTATTTAGTTACTATTAAAGTTGTTGTTCTTTGTAAGATGAAGTGGATATGGGCCGGCCATATAGCTCGCAGAACCGACAACCGATGGCGAAAAAAGGTTCTCGAATGGCAGCCTCGTACAGGTAGGCGAAGTGTAGGGCAATCCCCTACTAGATGGAGTGACGACCTGGCAAGAAATGCAGGAAGTCGATGGATGCAGGTGGATCAGAACCGTGCTTTGTGACATTCCTTGGGGGAGGCCTATATTCAGCAGTGGACTTGTGAAGGGCTGTAATGATAATGATGATGAAAGCTGTTATACTATTTTTGATGTATTACTTCATAAAAGGAACCTATGTATGAGAAAATGAACATCTATGCCTCGTCATATTATCTCCCTCGATTAAACATATATCAGCAATATTCCGCATACATATAAGGACTTTAGTCTTCACAGGTCACAACACATCTGTAGCTTTCCTTGTTTAAAGTTGACTGTAGGATTCACAGGATTGCAGTAGCGACTTAATATCAGATGAACTACAGGTTGATTTGTGACTAATTTTATAAAAATTACAAAAACATGGATAAGTTAGTTAGCTTGTCTACAGTTCGCGCTGACGACAAGCCTTCTCACATATCTCAGAGGGTTTCTGCAGCTGATAAGGGTCTGCTGTGCTGTTTTAATGCACACTGTCAGATTTAAAATGTCCTCGAAATAATTTCACTTTGTTTTATTTACTGACCAGTATGTGATAAATTAGTACGTCAAATTAACTAATTTGAATTGTACTCAAGTTGCGTGTTTTTTAATAAAAATTTTGTTAGAGAGCCCTTGAGCTACCACGACTCAAGTAATTTTAGTAAAAAGATAAAAATTTGAATCATTTTATTAGAAAATTTTGAATTTAATAAAAGTATAATTAACAATCGTGAACGTTCTGAGTCTGCGTTATTAAGGCAATGCCAACACTTTTACGCCCGCTTTTTTATTCACTGAAGTGAAATATTCATAGAAGTCTGCATTAATGGTGCTTTCAGCTTTGTACCTCATAACTGTGAATGAATTAGACTAAGTAATAAACAGAAGTTTTTGAATTAATTTATTTCTTTATGTTATGGAAAACCAACAGCTTACCAAGTGTAAATAACATGTTTATTTACAAGAAACCAATAACCAGTTCTCAGTAACAGAAATACAATAACATAATCTGTCGTCGTTTAAAGGACATAAACAAATACGAGCATCAAAAGTGGAGTTTAATTAAAATGTACTACATGCGTAAATTTAATAAGTGAAACCCAATAATATCCAAAAAGAAAAGAAAAGCAGGACTATAAGCACTACATGATATATTTTTAAAATAATTACGACACAAACAACCGTCGACTTAATGCCCGCCTTGTCGATACATAACTAGTATTAAACAAAACAAAATAGTGCTTTTTGCATAAATTGTTAAAATTATGACTAGACCGCCATATGAAATTTCTTCCATAATTAGTAGATGAAGCTTGTAAGTAGGGTAATGCATTCGTTCACTGTAGGCCTTCTCAGTGATATTTGTGATAGTAAATTAGATCATTCAACACTGCCAGAATAGATTTTTAATAAATTACAATGTCAGCAATCTCACGACGCTTTATAAGAGGTAACAGGTGATGCTGCTTGCATAAGGGTAGACTTCTGATCGGTAGTTTGTATGGGTACGATAGCAAATATATCGTATGAACTTACGTTATATGCTTTCAATCCATGAAATGTATGTATTATACATTGGATTCCAGATCTGCGAAGCATATTCAACTGCGAACGTAAGTACAGTACAAGATTTAAATTGTTTTAATGTTATTAATCTTCTTTGCAGTATGCATGACAAAACCAACGCCTTGGATGCACTAGATATGATATTGTCAACATGGGTATTGAATAATAACTTAGTCGTGGGAAATTCCTAGATTTCGCAGAACAGATTCTTTTGTAACTTCTGGTCCTTAAGGTGATAGCCGAAATGAACAATATTTCGCTTGCGTAAATATATAATAAAGTTGTAGAGATCTAAACTAAATAAAGTTGTTATATTTTTTGATGTGTGTTCATATAGATAAAATATATAATGTATAGTTATTAACATTTTTTTATATCTAATAAATATTTTTAAATCTGAAAGATTTTTTTTGATTTACTACCATCTTCTTTTCTCGATTACACTTGATTTAATTTTAAGCTACATATTTTTTAAACGCGTTAGTAAAAGACCGTTGTTGATCTAAGACTGACTTTATTTTCTACCTCACATGCAAAACATAAAATATAAATATTCAAATCACCCACAAAAATAGAAATGGATACAAATATATGTAAAACTTATTATCTATTCTATAATATTCTAAAATAGAGTACATACTATTAAACACCGAAAAAAAAAGGCTTCTTTATAACACTCTAAAAAGTTATTTTAAGACTCATTTCCTTATTCCCTTGTAACACATAAATATATATACCTAGTTATAATTATAATGAATGACAAAGAAATATTTTTCTAAACTAAAGTATCTAAATAAATCGGTAAAATAATACATAAATTTATTTGGAGTAATATCCCAAAATATAGGTTCAAACAGATATGCCATGGAATTTTTGTTCAAATTCTCCCACTAAGTTTTAATAAACTTTCTTACAGTAATTTTCTTACAAATCCCTGTAAAAAATTATTAATTCTGGACTGATTTTGTAAACGATGAATAAACTAAAATTATTTGATTATTTGCCTTTTCACTGCTAAGTAAACCTAGATAAATTGTAAGGAAAATAGGTCAAAACTCTAAGAACGTAGAAACTGTATGCTCATCCAGTTGAAGCCTTTTATCAATACTTACTGATTAAAGATCCCAGAGCGATAAATCACGTAGCCCCAGAAAAATCCACGGCAAAACATAAAATGATTGAATATTACAGACTGAAAAAGGTCATCAATAAAAAGTAGTAATCTAATACCTTTTCGTCGCTGCCAGCTTTTTTTTAAAGAATGTTTTGTTCAAAAAAGGAACAGCTGGTATTATACGAAATGTTACGAAATTTACATAAAATAAATATATCAAGTGAAACAGACATTACATAATGTAACATTATTTTCATATTTTTTTTAATAAAACTGAAGTGACAAACTAACCTTTAGTCCACCTAAATATAAGTGACTACTGAAGTCCTGCAGCCAACTATATACAAAGTAAGCTACAGATGAGTTGTCATCTCTGAGGACTAAGAAGGAAGGCCTTACAGTCTGTAAGTATACTGACGTAAAGGCTAGGGTAAAGCGTTCCCTCCAGACTGTAACACAGCAGCGCACGCGCTATTGCTTCACGGCAGAAATAGGTAAGAGAATGGTACCCACCCAGAATAGATTCTAGGTGAAAAAGGAGTCCTACCACCGAAACACATTTCACTGATAACAAGACTTTTCATCTTAGCCCTCGGGTGTCATGTAAAGCCTATTTTAATTTTTCCACAGCATCAACTTACCACCAGGTGGACTGTTTACCCTTTTGTTTCTCTAATTATTTAAAAATATTCTGCAAAAAATCGTAAATTAATGGTTTTCGAATAGAACTATGTCCTTGTCTGCGTTTCTTTGCCACTGTATAAAATTACGTGAAACGTCAACGACGCTTCTGAAGCTGTTATGTAAATTTTATTTCATTACTTGATTAAGTTGACTTTTATTTTTTACTAAAAGTTAAATTTTCGCAAATATTAGTCATATTTTCTAAGACATTTGCTAACTTAATACCTGATATACAATATCTTTTCTGTTCAACAATTGTTTTATATTAGCTTAATTGGTCAATAATCAAAAAACGTTGCGTATTCCTCAATTTGTCGACAACTTTATGAGTTACTCTCTCATTCATATTAGAAAAAGTAAAAGGTACATATAAGTTCTAACACTCCATGTTCAGTTTTTACGTTAGTACTCGTCTCTCTGTGGACCTCATTACTCAAGTCTCGAATGTCAGGCTGCTCTTATTGCTTCATGTGTGTATAGTATTTCGAGATTTATTACCTGCAATCCTCGTGGAATAAAAATTTCTTCAATTTAGAAATAATTCACGTTAAACTAATGAGCACTTTACAAGATGTATCATTCGTAATTAGTGCATTGGAAATATTTATTTGGGGAATTTAATAAAAAAATAAAAATATTGCAATATGTAAAAGGAAAAACAGGATTATTTAGAATATTCAAAATGAGTGCAGTGGAGTATTTATTTAAAGGTAAATGTATTTTTTATTTAAAGAAAAAACATGTGTGTAGATCTCTTGCGGTAGAAGTGAAAACATCAGAAAAGTAAAATTCGTGAGAAAAATCGTCTATATAATTAAAATATAAATAAACTTATAATAAACACTGTATACTGTATTCCATCTCATTCCCTCGTAGGCTAAATCCTATAGATGTATAACTTTATCTCTTTTTTATGTCGCTTTTTCTTTTCATCGAGTTCCACAACGATTCTAAAGAAGTTTTCACATCAAAAAATCCCAATAACATATATTTTTTAATTTTCCTAGTCTATGTTTGACACGGTAAGTTTGTCATTAGAGTATGAGGGCGCTGCTTCCTGACAGACGGGGTATCCTAGTTCAAGAGTCTGGACGACACTGTTAAGTTTGTAAGTTATGTTATGTATGTTAATAAAGATAAATTATTATTTGGATAATTTAATAAATAATAAAGACTTATTTATTCATATTCAAAATGGTAGTTTTCAAGCGTTTCCACTGCCGACGAAAAATTGAGAAATAAAGGCATAGGCAATGAATGAATTTATGACAAACTGAAAAAAAAATTAAAGTAACGCATTGCGAAAATTTTCTTCCGTGATTCGATGAATAATTTACCATAACAATATTTTTCGCGTCTGGAGTGAATTATAATAGCAGTATATTCTATAATTGGAATACCGCATTGGAGTACCACGATAGGTAGGCGTTGCAGTTTTATTGCGTGCAGACTGAATAAATGTAAGATTAAATAAAAGACAAAGTACTAGTAGATAGTATTTTGTATAGAAACCTTTTTTATACAAACACACAAAAGTTAAGAACCGTGGTAGCTCAGGGGCTTAGCGCTCGCTGTAAATTTCACAGTACGCGAGTAATCTGGACTCGATCTTCGCCAGCACCATCGAAGTTTTTAATTGCAATTTTAAGTGCTGATTTACCACGTGTTCGGCGGTGAAGGAAAACATCGTGAGGAAACCTGCATGTATGAGAAATAAAAAAAAATATTTCGAAGAAATGTGAAGTCCGGCAATACGCATTGGGCAGCACGTCTCACACTTCCTTGCCCTAAAACCCTCTCAGAAGTGAGAGGAGGCCTGTGCCCAGCAGAGGGACGTATAATATAGGTTGTAACCTTAACTTTAACACAAAATTTTGTATAGACAAGAGATAAAGATTATTTGGTGAATAATTTAAAATTAAGCTTTTAAAAAGAAAATAGAAAATTAAAAGACATAGTGTACGAGTACTGACGGCTCTTTGCCGCAGTGACTTAGCAATTAGTTGCAGCGCTGGGGGTCGCAGGTTTGAATTCCGCACGGAACAAGTATTTGTATGGCGTACAAAGAAATTGTTCCGGGTCTGGATGTTTGTCCTTTTGCAATTTATGTTTGTAAACTGCCTCCACGGTACTGGAGAAAATAGTGTGGGGGTAACGTTTTAAAAAAATCTAAGAACTATAATTATTATTAATTCTTTTTATTTTTGATGTCGATTTTGACTTCTCATCTCAAAGAATACGATATATTCTATTGTTTTCCATTCCTATTGATTCTATTCCATTCCATTCCATTCCGTTCTTTTTATTTTATTATTTTCTATCCTATTCTCTTCTATTCTTTTCTCTACTACTGTAACTGTACTCTGTTCTACTCTGCTTTACTCTATTTTATTATATTTTTTTCTATTCTCTTTCTTCTATTCAAATCTCTTCTACTCTGTTCCATTCTGTTCCATTTTATTTCGTCCGTTTTATACTGTGTGACTTTCTATGATTTCTATATTTTTATTTAAATCAAAATGGTTAACATACATACTCGTACACACATTGTATACACAATATGCATATATTCCAAAAGCTCAAAATTATTATACAAACCTACACCCCGCGGCTGCGTTTTCTTGCTATACTTAGCGATTGAGCTAGAAAACATTTGGCTCTTTTTTTTTCAGCGGCGGCGACCATTCGCGGATACAGTTTCTTTAGAAACTTTTCCGCGTGTGGAACTCACGGACTGCTACGTCAACGATAAAACAAATAGTCAAAGACTAACAATTGTGCCATTTACTCAGTTCAGCCACCTCTGATGCAACCTTGGCCCTAAATGAGGTGCCACTGAGAAGAGAGGCTGACAAAGTGGTTACGCAGGTAGCATTCCCCACTAGGGCTTCACCTCTCTCCCAAGGGACAAGGTCATAATGTAGAGACTATTGACATAGTCTCTATTCAACATATAATAAAAACCCTGTGGTTCCCGTTAACCGTTTATCAGATTCAGTATTCAAACGTATAGAAATGACTTTAGTTCAGAAAACTAGTCCATAACACATTAAATTAACCTTTAAATAAATGTTTTATGTGCCAATTGTATGTAGTATTATTACCTTTGCATTGGCCGGGGAGTAAGAGTATTGTCAAAGACTCAAATTTACCAATGTGCGTTTCAGTTAGAGGTAATAAAACCACATTTAATTTGCAAATAAAAGTTTATTCCATACTTTTATGTCCAGTTTTGCAATGTAAAGTTATTTCTAAACATTTTTAGTTATTTCCGCTAGGCTCTAGAAATTTACGAAACTAAGCATACAACTAAAAAATGAACATTTTCATGCTTGAACATAGCTTAATGTTTGTACTGTATTCTTCTAATAGATTTCAAATAAAAGGGCAAAAGTAACTCAATGAAAAATATCTCTATATATTGAATAAATAAACACCTGCGAGTACTGAAAGGCACTCAGTACTCGTTCACGCTGAAAATGATAAAACTGTTGTAATAAAAATAATACTTTGAAATAGTATTTGCTAAAAGTAAAAATAAAATATTGACAGCATTAATGATTGCTTGAATTCTTTGTCGCGTTTGTAGTTTTTGTTACAATACATTTTATGAAAATCAACGACACATACATGTCTTTTTTGTTATTTAAAAGACAAAAGTATCAGTGTCGTCTGTCGTCGTCGTCGAGGTAGTACGTCGAGGTAGGTACCACCATCATTTCTGCCACCAAGCAGCTGTGCGTGCACTGCTGTGCTGTCTGTGGGTTATAGACAGCCAGTATAGGCTATGAGGCATTCCATCCTTAGTCTTCAAAGTAACAGCCGTCTTTGATTGAAGTTGATTGCAGATGTCCATGGGCTGCAGTAGCCACTTACCAATCAGATGGGGTTGTAAATTCGTTAGACACCTCAGTTTTATAAAGTGTGTTACCTAATGACAATTTTTTTTTTGATAATTTATAATATGAAGGCAGTTTTGACAGCAAAATTGGTGAATACAGAGTAATCAAACAGCCAAACGCCTAGAAAAAAATTAGTTTGAATACGATTCATGTGAATATTCGATTTTTACATTAACAGGATAAACTGGTTCCGTATTTGGTTTGGCTTGACAAAATAATTTTATTTATACATAACGTCGCATATAGATTTACAAGTACATTGCTCCAAGTTTTCTAGGAATCATTTCTTTATCATAATGATTTCTTAAATTTAAGCGAATACTACACAAGGAATAAAATTATTTTTACTACTTTAAACGTCGGGAGCTAAAAAGTTTTAATTAAACACGATAAAATCCGTTTTTCCGAAATACACTTATTCCATTTCTTTAACAATTTATATATATTGAAAAACATATAAAAGAAAAATGTCATAAGGAAGTCAAATGAAGACAATTTCGGAGCAAATATTTTCCACGGAGTTCTTTTTTAAGAAATGAGGGTAATTTGTTACCAAATATTTTTGTTACAAAACTCGTAGTAAAGTTACGATATGTACTTTTGGCTTTCGAGTTCCGTTTATAAACTGGAAGTGTTATTTTTTTTTCAAAAAAATTATTTTTATACTCTAAAAAGTTATTTAAACTTTATTATTTTAATATTTTATTATATACAATATTAAAAACTATAATAAAAAAAAAAAAACTAAAACTAGTAATTTAATTATCAAACAGTCCTACTCCACGCGGTATCGTGCCAAGAACGCTGGCTGCGTTTCCCCGCTGAATGGCTATACTTAGCCTTTGAGCGAGAAAAGAGCCAGCCCTCTTATCACCAGCAGCAACGACCAGCCGCGGATGGAGTTCCTTTAAGAACTTCACCGCACGTGGACCCCACGGACCGATAGTCTCATAGCAAATGGCACAAATATGTAGTCATTTCTCAGAGACTCATATTTGCGCCTTTCACTCAGTTCAGCTGCCTCTGATGCCGCCCCGGCTCTAAACGAGGTACCCTGAGATGAGAGGCCGCCAAAGTGTTCACGCAGCATCCCACACTAGGGCTTTACCTTCTCCAAGGGACCAATGTCATACCGTCGGGTCTCTCTGCCATCGTCTCTAAATATCCACAAGGCTCTAAAACCGAGGGAACATTTATAGAGAAGAGCCCTGCGGATGACATCGTTCAAAGAACCGTGCCGTGAAAACCTACCAGCACTTTTTTCACACGAAAGTCCGTGGAGCCCAAACTTGTCGACGCTGATACCACAGGGGCACTGATGGGGTTGACAAATCGCCGCTCCTAGTCGGATTCCTACAGCAATGCGCAAGCTTTCCCCATCAAGTAATGTGCCGAGATTACTTGATGGTAAAGCGTGTAACCATTTAATATTGTGTATAAAATATAGATTATAATTTAGTTTCCTCAATCGTTGTATTTCCGTTAAATTTCATTCTATTTGTATCCGCATCATATAGCAGGCGTCAATATTTTACTTCCCCTAGACGCATCGGTACTGTGCTGATCGAGCGCTCTGTAAGCAACGATCACTGAACAAACACCAACTCATTGTCAGTGGTATAGCAATATGAATCTGAAAGCGAATATATTTGGTTTCTCTTGCGCGGTCATAATAATAAAAAAATATTAAAAGGTAAAAATATAATGTATGATTTAAGCGAGATTTCTATGATGAGTTATATCACTATATTTAATTAAAATACGATCCGTAGCAATTCATAGACTATACAGTACGTGAGCAACCCGGGGTCGATCTCAATTCCTCGACCTCGATACCATTGAAATTGTTAGTTGCAGTATTAAGTGTGACCGTGTAGTGGCGGTGTAAGAATATCCTCTACCCCATATCATCCCGTGGATGTCGTAAAAGGCGACAGAGACAACAATAAAAATAAGAAACAATAATAATAAAAAAAATATTTTTGCTTTGACAATTATATATTTTCTCACCAAACTCGGACTAAATCACTGACCTCTATTTATACAGGAAATAGTCAACATCAAAGTTTTAAACTTTGCGCGTAATGTGCTGGCGAGATATATGTAGATATCAATCATGTTGATTCGTTTTTTTCTCTCACTGCCTGATGCCACGCGCCCTGTCGGGTGACAACGCATCTGCATTTTGATTTTTTTTTTGAGGATTGATGTAGATATCTATGGGTCACAGCAACCACTTACCATCAGGTGGACTGTGTGCTCGTTTGTCACTCTTATCCTATAAAAAAAATGCATCGATGTCGTTAATTCGACTATTATTTATTATTTCATTCTATTACTAGTAATAAGTACAGTACCTAACTTACGTGCTGCTCTTTAGATAAGTACATTTAGTAAAATGCAAAAGTCTTGTGGGTAAGTTCTTCCACTAGTCAATTTCTGCAATCCGTTGTAGGTACTATTGTTTTCAATAAATAAAGTCACATTATACGTCCGATGTAAGGATTTTATCTTGGCTATCAAGGTTTGAGGAATTAAGAGTATAACCGTTTGATTATGCATGCACGTGTGCTTTTATATTATATGATGGCGTTTTTTGAGGGCTTTTTGAAGAGCGTGCATTGTGAGTTCATAAGATTTATTACTATTTTCAGAATTAGATTAAGATGAGTTATTCAGAAAAATCAGAGTCTGCAACGAAAACTTCTTGTTCAACAAGTTCTGATTTACCGAAAAAGAAAAATGTATACAGACGAATGTGCAGTTTTTTCGATGTTTGGACGAAAAATTATTCGTTCATTTTATCAGTCCCAAATAATAATTATAAAACACATTGTTCATTGTGTTAAAAATACCAGTATAACTAATTGCGACCAAAATGGCTGCAAAAATCTGCTTTTGTAGCCATTGTAACTGTTCCGATTTTAAAACCAAATTCCCGATTATTTTTAGCTTCTGAACCGAAATTTGACCCACTGGACCTGAACACACTAGCGCAAACGACTGAAAGCGTTACGCAGCACCATGATTGTACTTTGTTAAATGATATTATTTATTTAATCATTAATAATTTTATACGTTTATTTAATAGTAAGTAACTTAGTAATTGTAATATTTATCACAATAACTTATATATTTGACGGCTCCGTGGCGGAGTGGCTTAACAATGAGCTGAGGGCCGCAGGTTTGAATCCCGCACGGAACAAAAATTTGTATGAACTACAAATAATTGTTCCGAGTCAGGATGTTTGTCCTTGTGAAATTTATGTGCTTATGTGAACTGCCCCCACGATATACTTAGGAAAAATTTCTAGTGTGGAGGTAACACTATTATAAAACAAAATAAAAAAGAGATATAAGAGCCGTGGTAGCTCAAGGGGGAAGTTCTCACTGTAAACGCGAGCAACCCGGGTTTGACCCAAGCCGATACCAAATTTTTATGGGACCATCCCTAAGAACTCCTTTAAAAAAAGAATCATTAAAGTTTAACAATGTGGTAAGTAATAATAAAAATCGCAGAGCATATATAAAAATTATTCGGACAAATTTATTTATTTATTTATTTATTACATATCCACTTAATACTATCAATACAGGATTGCCCTAATACGATAGATAAGTCATACTTTAGTTATGTTATATATTATAAGTCTATAAACTAAAACATAGAAATAACAAGGTAGCCTTTGTGAACTCGTTCAGAGAACATCCGAATAAATCAATCCGCTCAGCCACCGCATTGAGCGTACGTAGTGCACGGGTGAGTGGCGCCTCGCGTAACAGGTTGGTTCTCGCGCGCGGCAGTTCCAGCAGTCGCACTCGTCGCCGCCGTTCGGCACTTCGATCTGGCACGCACAACTTCATCTCCTGCAGGATAGCTGGGTTGTTAACTACACCCCGTAACACCTTAAACAAGTATGTGGCCAGCGATACTTCCCTTCTTACTTCCAGTTTACTGTATCCTACCATACCGAGGATAAACAGAGTAGGATACAGTAACGGATAACCCGGATACACTCCATATAATTTGAGATATAAAAATCTAGCAAACTTGTTTTGAACACCTTCCAACATTGACTTATACTTGTCTTCATTTGGAGCCCAAATTACAGAGTTGCACTCCAAATGACTTTTTACCATCGCTTCATACATGGCCCTTATTGCGTTAATGTTAGTGAACCCATTTGATTGTCTCAGGACAAAACCAAGATTGCGGTATGCCCTCTTGCAGACTTCAGTAATGTGTTCTCGAAACTTTAAATCACTTGTGAAGTGAACACCCAAATCTTTCACTTTAATGACGCGCTGCAGCTGCTCTCCTTCCATGTGGTACGGGTGATGGCGCGGAACACGTGCTTGGCTAAATGACAACGTAGTGCATTTTCATCTCTCTCTCATTTATATCCCGCTGCAGTCTAGCATAGTCTAAGGTATCTCTTATTTCAATAACTAATTTTAGGTCATCGGCAAATAAAAGGCACGCCGATTCCTTGATCACTCCGGTAAGTCGTTTATCATAATGATAAAATGGAGAGGACCCAAATTACTTCCTTGACTGACCCCTGACCTTGTAAAGTACTGCTCAGAGTAGTACCCGCCATAGTCAACGTACTGACGTCTGTCTCGCAAGTAGCTGACGAAGAACTTCAACGTATGTGGTGTGCAGCCTACTCCGGCCAACTTTGCCATCAAGATATCATGCTACTACACGGTTTGTACACTTAAGTAATACTTGTAGATAATTTATGTATTAAATTCATCCGTTCTGTAATAGTACAAAATTCGTGTAAGAGTTTTTGTTAGTAAACTGAAGAGACGTGGCTGCTACAGCCCATGGATACCTGCAACTAACTGTAAACAAAAAAGGAGGCGGAAGCGTTGTTTCCTCTGAAGACTGAATGAAGATTGAATGCCTCTATTTTATATTACTCTGAAACTTTACTAACTTTGTATAACTTTCAGACCGGAGCACATAAGTGCACGCCCTGCTGTATGGTGGCAGAAATAGGTTAGAAAGTGGTACCTACCAAAACGAACACCTAGGCAGAAAAGGTACGAGTATATTACCACATAGTAAAAATTCAACCTAGAAAAGAGTCGATTTGGTTTATTAATAAGACAATAAAAACATGGACGGCAAAAGCCTATATCTATACAAATAAATAAAATTGAAGTGTCTGTTTGTAATGTCAAAATAACAGCTTTTTACTAAATGTATATAAAAGTGTATACGGAAGGTACTTACAAAAAACTGCTAGTAAGTCATAAAGCCCTGGCACGTGTGATAACATTTGCGAAATGCAATTTATGTATGTGACCTTGCAAGATATAGTCTTAGTGCCGAACATTAGCCTTCAACTATATTGGGTCTCTATATGCCCTTCAGTATGGAACGCAGCAGTGCAAGGTCTGCTATTTGACAGCAAAACAAATAAGAAGGTGGTACTTGCCTAAATGGATTCCTATCACTGACCTCTATATATACAAGTACGTTGGACCGGTTATGCCATACAAAATGCTTATGCCGATTTGAAGCGCCCTCATTGTCCGTAATGGGAACTAAAATTGACATAATATGCAAAAGTCTGTTGTATTATTTAAATCGCATCTCTGTATTTTAAATTTTTAAACTAAAAAATGAAAGTATTGTATGTGGTTTGACTATGTTTGATTTTAGTTACATAATAAGAATTATTTTTAGTAATAATGAGAGTGTGCGTAATATTTAAAACTCGTTACCAAAAGGAAAGTGGGATAACATTCCACAAGTAAGTGAATTTGCAGCTAATATTAATCAAATTAAAACTATTTGAATATTAATATAGGTACTTAAAAATTACCAACATGTTTGGATTTATATTACCGGTACGATTTCTTTACTCATGTGATATTACTGAGCTTTGATAAACAATAAAATTCAATAGAGTTGTCGAGTTCCTTGTCTATAATACTTATCGATGTTCTTTTCTACCCATATCTGTTCACAACCAAAGTCGTCGACAACAGATAATTGTCAAATGTTTATTAATTAACAGGTTTCCAACTGAACCTAGACTAAAATTATGGCTAAAAAGCACAAAAATTGTGAATTGGCGTCCGAAACAAAATTATTATCTTTGTTCTAAACACTTCACAGACGACTGTTTTATTGGACATGGGAAACGTTCCACTTTGAAAAAAAAACCCACAATATTTTCTGGTAGTACCAGTACCAGTAAGTATAAAAGTATTAGATTATTATTTAGAATGTTTTTTATTTCTTCTCTCCTTATTTTCCCCCAGACTCAAGGGCCATATAAAATAAAATCACACAAAATATACACAAATCTATGTTAAAAGAGTATCAATAACCTATTGGTCAAGGGATTTAAGTTATGTGTATGTAATAAATCTGGTGTCTGTTAATCAGAAATCAAAGTCAAAAAGGAAAATAAATATCTTAATATTTATAGTAGGGTAAAAATATTATGTAATTAGAAAAAAACTCCTTTTGTAAATATTTTGTGTGATTTTATTCGTTCTAATAATATTAAACTGTAAAAAGACTAATCAGTTTTGGTGATAGTGTTTAAAAATGTGACGTCTTTTGTTGTAGATTGTGAACCCACTCGTAAAATTGAGAACTCTTAATGTAATAAATATTTACTTGTCACTCCCATGACTGACTTGACACTGACAGAATTCTATCAAGAGAAGCCATAATTTAAAAGAAGAAGAAGAAGAAGAACTGCCTAAAAATATTGCAAGAAAGTATTGAAACTGCTCATTCCATTAGAAGGTTTGGATATAGGAATATTTGTATTCAATGTGGATCTTCAATTTTAAGAGCACACCACACATGTGCTGTGAAAATTATCTCAGCAGAAAGAGGTATTATTTTGCAATGGACACCATCACACCAGGTATTTACTTTACTTTTACAGTCTGCAAGTGATACCCTGCCTGAAATAGGCTTGCCCGGAGGAGTTGGCATAATTGCTTTGGCACACATATTGATGTTTGTAGTATCATCACCTCGCACTACAAACAATTTGGCTATTCACCACCAGGTTATCTTTAACTTTACAGCCTATCAAAAGTCTACTGCTGAACATAGACCTTCCCCACAGATTGCCTCATAGGGGAGATATTTGATAACCACAGTTTTTTATCTTTAGTTATTAGATAGATGCTACTTATTCCTTACCTTACACTCATATTTGTATGCCTTTGTACATAATATACAAGTAATATTTTTTACCTTAAATGACACTAGTGTAAATAAAACGTCAAAGAACTTGTGTTTAGTCAAATAATGTTATAATTCTAAAATAACTACTTCACTTGTTTACCTTTCTGATTTGATGTATTTTTATTTCTTTTTACCTTAGTGGAATCTGGTTTACTACAAAAGTATTATGAAGAGAAACGAGTACATGCTATTTATATATAATTTAAGAGGCATTAAGACTGTTTATTATTAATAAAGATTGAAATAAATAAAATATTAATAAATATTATTATTTAGGGGGTAGACACTGTAAAACTATAGTCTGTTCGGTTAGTTGATGAAAAAAAAAAACACTTTTCAGGTGGATCGTTTAGAATGAGTCTGCAATCTTGTTGGCCGAGAGCTTCTACAACTGTATGGAGACACAAATGATAACAGGGATATGGAATTACAATTCATGAATATTGAAGACATTGGTAACATCCCACAAACACCCCTTATGCCTGTAACTGTAACTCCTGCCATTTCCAGAGCGGCATCAACAATTACTAATATGCAGACCTTTTCTATCAAAAGGATTAAATTATTTCTTAATTAAAAATTGTCTAGTAAGGGTTATTATACTACTAGAGAGTACATGACTGATAATCACCCCTGGGAATCAGGTGATCGCTACCATGTTGTTTCTAAATGTTCTTCCCAGGACAGAGGTTTTTTTGCGAACCAGTGGTAAAAGTAAAAAATGACTTTTAATAAGTATGATGTATTGTAATCTAAATTTAATAAAAATGATTCTATTCTATTCTGTGGTTAGTTATAAGCGTGCTACTTCTACTTCCCGTCACTGTATTTTTAAGTTATGTAATCATTTATCTAGATTCTTAATACCTAAACTACTAAAAGAGAGATTGCTGATTGATAACTCATTTTATGTGCCACTCTGCGCTCGTAGTTGTGAATACCACTTAAATGAACCTCACAATGATTGGAATAATTTATGCAAAAGTAGTAATGATGCATATTTATATAGTAATATAAATACGCATCATTACTATATGGTAGTTTTTGCCACAGTTGCTACGCTTGTGGCAACAAAAGTTTTTTGTGGTATTCTAAAGGAAGATGTTGCTGCTCATCTCCTGGTATCTTTATTTTACTCTGTTACGACTTTTACGACACCATACGGGACGAAATGCGATGGCAGTTCACGGAAAGGCTATACAATATTTTACATTATATATTTAATTTAGGGAAGACCTATGTTCAGTAGTGAATTGTTGTAGTGATGACGAATAATGATTAATAAAACTTGTAATCATTGTTGCTTACTTGACCTGTTTCTACTATGTGCCTTATTATAAATAAAGTGCCTATTTTATAAATAAACGCCGAACAAGTTGAATGGATGCTGTGGTACCTTTTAGTATCTCTTTCAATTGACAATCTCCTTTTGCTTTTTTTTATAGAATAAGTGTGACAAACAAGTGCACGGTCCACCTGATGATAAGTAGATGCTGTGGCTCATAGACATCTACATTTATCCTCGTTTAAGAATCAAAATGCAGATGCATTGTCACCCCTGAGGACTAAGATGGAGTGCTTCATTTCCAGTAAAAAAGGTTCTCTACACTCACCATACGAAACACAGGACCATTAAGCTACTATTTTACGCTGGTAGCGTTTTCCATGAGAGCGTGTCCTACCCCAGTCGAGCCGTATCCGTACACAACTAGTTTAAAACTTCTTCATCATTACAGCCCTACACAAGTCCACTGCTGAACATAGGCCTCCCCCAAGGAATTCTACAAAGCACGGTCCTGAGCCACCTGCATCCATCGACTTTTTGAATATCTTACCAGGTCGTCACTCCATCTAGAGGGTAGCCGCCCCACACTGAGCTTACCGGTACGAGACTACTACTCGAGAAATTTTACATTTTAGCTTCAATTGTGGTTGGATGTAAACATGCTAATCAATCAACACATATTAAAATAATGTCCTGGCACTGCACCTCGCGGCCTGTGATACTTATAGTAGACTGCTTTAAGAATATGATGATTTTACAATAATAAATACTAAAAATGCAGTGACAATACAGTGTTTCTTTTTATCCTAACACAAATAGTTCAAAACACCATACATGCTGTTTATTTTTCGTGGTTAATATTGTAAAAATCGGATATGTTACCATTTTCTAGAAACGAGGCACTCCATCTTAGTATTCAGAGGTGATAACGCATCTGCATTTTGATTCTTAAAAGATGTCTGTGGGCACTGCATCAACCATAAAATGAACTGTGTTCTAGCTAGTCATCTTTATCCTATAAAATAGAGATAAATTATAAATCGCTACTACAACAAACAAAACAAAACACAAAGAACTAATTAGAATTAACCAAACATCGCATATCACTGCAACTCATCGTGAAACTCAATAAACTGATGGCTCGTGATCAAATATTCGTGGTGCAATGTTGAACTGCAGCCAACCATATTAGGGCATCCTCAAAGAGATTTAATTATAATTTAACGGCTTCTACCGTTAACATATCGTCGTTTCTGCATTGATTTTAATCGTACATTGATACAAATGTGTAAGTTGAAATTTAAGTGTCAGTGTATTTTAAAACTCAATTTAATTCAACTCAGCCATTGCGCCACGGCTCTGTGGCGCAGTGGCTTAATCAATGAGCTGCGGCTCTGAGGGCTGCAGGTTTGAATCCGAACGTAACAAGTATTTGTATGACCTACAAATAATTACTCTGGGTCTGGATGTTTGTCCTTGTGAAACGTATGTATGTAAACGACCTCCAC
>JAGSMP010000977.1:0-79112 GCA_029286625.1 Parnassius orleans
GCACTCCATCTTAGTATTCAGAGGTGATAACGCATCTGCATTTTGATTCTTAAAAGATGTCTGTGGGCACTGCATCAACCATAAAATGAACTGTGTTCTAGCTAGTCATCTTTATCCTATAAAATAGAGATAAATTATAAATCGCTACTACAACAAACAAAACAAAACACAAAGAACTAATTAGAATTAACCAAACATCGCATATCACTGCAACTCATCGTGAAACTCAATAAACTGATGGCTCGTGATCAAATATTCGTGGTGCAATGTTGAACTGCAGCCAACCATATTAGGGCATCCTCAAAGAGATTTAATTATAATTTAACGGCTTCTACCGTTAACATATCGTCGTTTCTGCATTGATTTTAATCGTACATTGATACAAATGTGTAAGTTGAAATTTAAGTGTCAGTGTTTTTTAAAACTCAATTTAATTCAACTCAGCCATTGCGCCACGGCTCTGTGGCGCAGTGGCTTGTCAATGAGCTGCGGCTCTGAGGGCCGCAGGTTTGAATCCCGAACGTAACAAGTATTTGTATGACCTACAAATAATTACTCTGGGTTTGGATGTTTGTCCTTGTGAAACGTATGTATGTAAACGACCTCCACGATACAGGAAAAAATCGTACAGTTTTTTTTTTAAAGAAAGAAAGATATAGAATGTTACCTTACGCTTATATTGACATGGTGGTAAATTTAAATCGGAAGGCAACGTCGCCGTGATGAATACACCAATAATTAACGTTTCGGAAAGATGTCAAGGCCACACCGCAAGTGTTGGGAGATATACTACACTAGGACAAATTGTCCGACTGGGTAAGTCCAACTTTGACCAAGAGGTCAATTGACGTATCCAACTCGGCTGCGCGTTAAGGAGATTACGACACATCTTCTCATTACTTACTTTTGTTACGACCTAAAGTAATGATTTTCTATAGCAAATTTACCTAAATATTTAAGTTATATTTTGTTGATAATAAATTGAGCAGCTATTGGTTCACCGTTTATTTTTTTATTCATTTCATTTATCGGTTTACAGATTTATATAACATTTAAAATTTTGGAACAAGTCCTATAAATATAATGAAAATTGAAGTTAAAATTAAACCTGAAACAGGACTACAAAGAAAAAGACAGAGTAACTGAAATGAAAAATCCCAGTAGTCTAATTAAGGTCTGCGACGTTATGGCCGTGATTTCCGTCTTAATTGCCTCGGAGTTCGTTCTGAACTAATTTCAATTGAAATAATATTTCTTTTGATTTCAAGTTTAATTTTGTTCTTTAGTTAGCTGCTACAGCTGAACTGTAAGTGGGTGGTCTGAAAAGTTTCCGACCTAACATAGATACAAGATATTTTTTCTTTAAATTTATTTTTATTTTTGTACATAGTCTCCTTGTAACTCTACATATTTCTTCCAACGGTGCTTCCATCTCTCTAACCCGTCCAAATAGTACTCAGTGTTTTTCTCTGCAAAATAATTGTTCACGAAAGTGATTGTCTCCTCATTTGACGAAAATCTCTGTCCTCCGAGTACAATTTTTAGATGAGGGAACAAAAAGAAGTCGCTTGGGGCTAGATCTGGTGAGTAAGGCGGATAGTCAAGCAGATCAAACCGTAATTCGTCGATTTTTGCCATGGCAACCGCTGAGGTGTGAGACGGCGCATTGTCATGGTGAAACGCGCTGACAGCTTTCTCATGCCTAAATCTTGATTTAATAGAATAGAATAGAATAGAATAATTTTTATTCAATATAGATTATTACATAATACTTATTGAAAGTCATTTTTTTATTTACCACTGGTTTGGAAAATACCACTGTACTGGGAAGAACCAGCCAAGCCAGCAGGACTTTTGTATGTTTTAATACGTGACAAACACGTTCTTTGGACATTTTCATAGCTTTTGCTATCTCTCTCACTTTAATTCAGCGGTCGTCTAGCACCATTTGGTGTCGCGGGCAAAAGCTAGTAAACCACAAAACTTCTTTATACACCACATTTTTTGCTAATCTATTACTGTGTGCCAAAATTATCAGACTACTGGGCGAGCTTACACGTGAGCAAGCCACATAGAATTGCCAGTGTGAAAAACAATTTTCTCTCAAATATTAAAGTCTGCCCTTGTGATTTGTTGATGGGAATTGTAAAGCAAGGGAATTCTGGGTACAAATACAGTTTCCCCTTGCGTACATCCAGTTATAATTGTGGCTTCCACTACATTGCGATGTACGCTTTTAATTTTAGTCTGATTCCGTTGCACAGTTGAGGAGGTTTTAAATTTCGCAACAACAAATCAGGAGTGCCCACGCGCAGAATAAGCTATGATGTGGAAGACCCGATGGATTTCAATTTACGTGGTAGAGCCATGCTGCAGCTATATTATGGTTGTAGCACGAATGGGTCGGCTCGACCGGGGTGGGACCACGCTCTCACAGAATACCAGCGTAAAATAACAGCTTAATGCTGCTGTGTTTCGTATGGTGAGTGTAGAGAACCGGAGACCCTTTTTACTGGAAACGAGGCATTCCATCTTAGTCCTCAGGGGTGACAACGCACCTGCATTTAGATTCTTAATTGAGGATAAATGTAGATGTCTATGGGCCACAGCATCCACTTACCATCAGGTGGACTGTGTGCTCATTTGTTACCCTATACTATAAAAAAAAAAAATTCAGTGAATTAAGTGTACATGCATATTTTTCGAGAGCTTGAGGATTTTAATTAGAGGCCATAAAGTGGATCTCTTAGACATATGCTTCATCTGCTCTAGTTCCTTTTGGCACTACTGGTAGAATCTGTCTAAAATCTCCAGCCAGCAAAACCGTTACACAACCCATTAACTTCTTATTTCCTCTTATATCTTGTAGAGTTCTGTTTAAAGCCTCTACGCCACCATTATGAGCCATGGTTATTTCATCCCACACTATCATTTTTGTATATTTTAATACTTCAGCAAAATTACTTTGTTTCGATATATTACAAATGGGAGTATCAGCTGTTGTTAAACCACAGCCAAAGCAATTCCGCGAGTACTCCTAACTTTTGCTAATAGCAAATTTATGAGGAATGTTTTGCCTGTTCCACCGGGAGCATCTAAAAGGAATATTCCACCCTCATTTGATTCAATTTTTGTGTTAATTTGATTGTAAACTGCTTATTGTTCGTCATTCAGTGATCCTTCATTATTTTTAACTGTGTTTTCTAATGATGCTAAGTCATAACCTGTCTCTTTAAGAAACTCTCTATTTTCAAATTGTTGTTCTTTGCTTGGCTAAGGTAACCCATACTCTTTTAGTAGCCGACCACCCAACGCTAATATTTAGCGATACAGATTGATCTGTTCCGCTGGTTGGAGATGATATTTCACTGTTTACAAAAGATGTAACAGTTAAATGGTCAAGCTCTGAAAAAGGATCACGCTCTTCGACAGGTACCTCCATGCGACGCTGTATGATTTTCTGCGCTACAATAGGCAGATAGGCGTCAAAATGTCCATTATATAAATCATGGCTAAATCGTAAACGTCTAACTGGACAAATATCTGTTCCGGACTCTGTGTATAGCAGACCGTTTCGATATACTTTAAACCGAAACGGAAATATTAATTCTGCAGCTACCAATTCACAAAGTCCACCGTAAGTGTAATTTTTTTAACATATCGGCTGAATATTCATTTGCTGTTGAATAATTATCGCCATTTCTGTCGTGGGTCATAACTGAAAACCTAGGCCAATCATTTACCACATATCTAACAATTTGCAAACGCACCATCGCATTTTCTTGTTTTCCGTACATTATACTGAAAGAGCACGAAACAAACAGGCGCCGTCACCTATAATGGGGACGACAGTATATTCTTCCATTTTTCCTTTAGTATTAAGAGTTTCTGTAGTCATTTTTCAGTGAGAATAAATACTTCTATCAACAATACCTAATCACAAAGCAAATCGAATTCCAAGTTTGAACAGTGGTTGTAAGAGAGACAAAATCAAGCAATTTATCCGAAACACGAAGCAAATCTTAAACCGTAAGCAAGCAAACAAAGTCGAAGTCTAGTCAAATATCCGTTAAAAGTGAATAGGTACCGTATGTGGTACAGGTGGAAGCGCTCATTCACCATTCACTTTATATAAGTTCGAAAAAACACAACGTTACCGCGTTTTAAAACGATACCAACGCCATCTATTGGTAGGGATTGGAACTTGAAGATCAATACAAAATAGGTAGGTACCTAAGTATTTCTAATGGTCGCCATTTTATTAATTTGTAAAAGAAATATATTTGGTTTGGTTGTTTATTTTCATTGTTTTTTAATTTTTGAATTAGTATTTTTTTGTTCAGGTGTAATTTTGTGAAAATTTTTTGTACAAATCTTCTAGTCTATTTTGTTTTATGTTTTTGTGCAATAAAATTATATTCTATTCTATTCTAATAAATTAAGTTTAAAATATTTATCAATATCATTTACGTTATTTACGACCCAAAACCTTAAAATGACACCCAAGTCAACCCATGATGATTTTTACATACAAACATACATCCACCCATCCTTCCATCCATGTTGGTTTCAAACCATAATCTATGCCATTTTCGTAATTAACGTCCCAAAAAACCATAAAACGACACCCATATTGACATTTCAACCACATCACACTCCCACAGGGGATGATGGTTGGTACATATTTCCCATCTGCTACGTTGGATTTTGACATAGTTGTTGTTTTCGTAATCAGCGTCCCGATAAACCATAAAAACGATACCCATGTTGATTTTCAGAATTTGTCACCCGTTTTCCACCTTTTGGGGTTGAATTCTGAAAGAGGCTGAAACTGCTGTTTACTCATTAATTGATAAGTACTCAGTGAAGTTTCAATTAAAATAGTGTAACTAATCTTGTTTGTCCATACAAACTTTCAACCCCCTTTTCACCCACTTAGGGGTTGAATTTTTAAAAACCCTAGGACACGTGATTATTTATTTCTAATCGTTAACTCAAAAAACAAAGTTTCAGGTTTCTAGCTCTAAAAATGACGGACTTCCATACAAACTTTTAACCCCTTTGCACCCCCTTAGGGGGCGAATTTTCAAAAATACTTTCTTAGCGGATGCCTACGTCATTACAACTGTATGTATGCCAAATTTGAGCGAAATCCGTTAAGTAGTTTCGGCTGTGCGTTGATAGATGAGTCAGGCAGGTTTGCCTTTTATATATATAGAAGAAGATGATGACCAAAAAATAGATAGTCTTAAGGTCTCGGCCTCATACTGTGCCAATCCAGAAGATCGTAAGGATCTTATACCCAATCCTGTAAGTAGTTTTAAAATAATTAGTCAAGATATACGTAGAGTAAATGAAAATATATCTGGATTGCAAACACTGATAAGTCGTCTTTGTTTTAGTAACGATATAATAATACTCACAGAATGTAGACTAGCATCCAATCCACAACTTTCATTATTGGATGGTTATAGTAGCTACCATATACTATGTAATATGAACCAAAATGACGGAGTGGTAGTCTATAAAATTTATATTTGTGTTTAAACGCCTGTGGATGGCTGATCTAAATGTTACTAAATGATTTACTAAGTATTGATTAGCACTTTGTCAATCAATACTTGCTACTATCTGATCTCCTGTCGTCTGCATGTATGCTATTGCACAGCAGGTCTCCGGCCTCGGGCATATCCCCTTTACCCGGAATCTCCTCGCGGTGCATCACTATGCACCGGTCGTGGGAGCCGTTATGGCGTTGTCGGTAATTTTTTCGGTGGTCCGGGGTTCGGTTCCCCGGTCACTTTTTTGTTGGAAAAAATTTTCAATATTGTAGTGGTCGTCTAGTATGGCCTACATAGGAGGCTATGTCGGCCTATACGGGTGGCTGAGTCGGCCTATTCAGGCGGCTAGGTCGGTCTATAGGCTAAATTGGCCTATGGGCGTCTAAGTTGGCCTGTCTGCGGCATTGCGGGTTATTACTCGACTCTCTAATCGCTATAGAGAGGAGTTCTCTTAAAAGTAAGTCCCCGTCCGGTGGCCGAGCATGTAGGGGTGCAAAATTATGTAGGTGTTCGTGTGGCCCGTTATCGGCGCGGTCAAACATGCCGCGTGCTAATCGGGCCACAAATTGCTCAATGGTCTCCATCTTCAAGTCGGCCGCGATGACGTCGTTCCGGACGTAGCGAGCTGCACCGACGATGGTGCGTAGTGATGTGTTCTGCTGGACCTGTAATCGCCGCTTCTGACGATCGCTCAGGAGCGCGTACCAGGCCCGCGCAGCGTATGTTAATCTTGATCTTATGTAGATTTTATAAAGTTTCAGCTTCGTCTTTAGCGGTAGCTTGGATGCCAGGACGGGACGGAGCACCACCCGCGCACATCTGGCGCGGTCATGCGCAGCATCCGATCTATCCGGCATCCAAGGTAGGTTGCGGCCTTCTCATACTTGATTTCCTGGCCCCTGAGCATCAAAGGTGGTGGGAAGTTCCTGAAGCGGCGAGTGAGCAGAGCGGTCGTCTTGCTAACATTGACGGCCATCCTCCACTCGTCCAGCCATGGTGGTAGCAGGTCCAGCAGGTGCTGCATCCTGGCAGTGGCTATGTGGGCTCTTCTAGACGATGTGAAGTAGGCACTGTCGTCCGCGTATAGCGATAGTTTAACATCGTCTTCCCATTCACGCAGGTGGTCTTCCAGGGTAAGGATGTCATTAGTGTACATGTACAGGATAGGCGATAGACAGCTGCCCTGTGGCACGCCGGCTCAATTGGTCTCGCTGCGGACTCGGCGTCCTCTACACAGACGTAGAACTTCCTATCTCTAAGGATGACGCCACTAGCCGCAACATAGCAGGAGTTACTTGTTTGTGTTTCTAATTTGTAAAGTAATCCAGAGTGCCACACTCTGTCGAACGCCTTCTCTATGTCGAGAAAGACGCCCAACGATGTGCGGCCACGATTGTACTCGGCCGCAAGGTAGTGCAGCACCCTGGTCAGCTGCGTTGCTGTTGAGTGGCCCCTCCTGAATCCGTGCTGTTCTGCCCGAAGTTGTACGCACGGGTGGAAGCTTCTTAGCAGCAATCTTTCACACAGTTTAGCTAAGTGCGGTAGTAGCGTGATCGGCCTATAGCTGGCTGCTCTACGCCTGTCCTTCCCGCGTTTCGGCAGTACGATCACTTTGCCGATTTTCCAGTCCTCCGGGAAGTGGGATGTCCGCAGTATACCGTTGTAGAGTCGACCTAACTCTACAAGTATTCTGTTGGGCAGCTGTCGGAGTGCTGCGTTGGTAATCCCGTCGTGCCCCGGCGCCTTCCTAGGTTGCAGGCGGGCTACTGTCCTCCGCAGTTCGGCGGGGGATATATACCACTCTCCTGCAAGCGGTGGCGCGGGCGTCGACAGGAACTCCTGTACGCGGCTCTCCTTCCGGTTATGAAGTTCCATGAACTCCGCACTTGCTGGGTTCGGCATAAATTGCTCCTCGAAGTGCTCTGCTAGGATACTCGCTCTACCTTTGGCCTCGTAACAACGTTCGCCCGCGTTGTTGGTCAGCGGGCAAACGGGGGATCTGGTTTTTGTTAACTGTCGGTTCAGTTTGTAGAGCGACGCATCTTCCTCCTCTGCTTTTGATATGCGCCGCTCCCAGGCCTCTCCTCTGTGGGCCCGGACTGCAACCGACAGTTCATCAGTTAAGGTGTTCAATTTTGTTTTTAGTCTGGGGCAGCGAGTACGCGCCCAGAGCTTTCTTAGTGCTCTTTTACGTTTGAGCTGCACGCATATCTCTCGCGGCAGCTCTTCCTTTCTTCCTGTGGATGGGACGATCGTAGAGGCCGCGTGTAGGGCCTCTTGTATCGTTTTCGTAATTCTTGTTGCAGCGGCCTCTACGTCGTCCGCTGTATTAATTGGTGTATATGTTGGAGATCTCTCCTTTAGGTGGCTCTGGTAGAGTCTCCAATTAATCTTTCTTCTAAGAGCTCCGGGCAGCGTAGTCACTGCCTTGAGGCCAAGGGTGATTAGAATCGGGAGGTGCTGTGAATTCAGGTCGTACAGCACCTCTACCACTATTGGGCAGTTGACGTTCCTAGAGAGCAAGATATCCAATACATCCGGATTTCTTCGTGTGTCCGTAGGGACGTGCGTAGGTTCCTCGGGACCTAAAACGTCGTAGCTGTTTCTCTCAGCGTCTTCATATAGTTCACGACCCGGCGGGGTGATCACTCTGGACAACCACGCCGGGTGTTTCGCGTTTAGGTCAACCGCGACGATGGTAGGTACTACGCCTTCCATCACCGTCCGGATGTCTGAGGAGCAGAATGGAGTCCCTGGCGGGCGGTATGCTGCGTAGATCCTTAGTTCCTCGCCCGCCGCCTCCATTTTTATGCCGATAGAGCGCATCGTTACATAAGTTGGTAAGTCCAGTTCTTGGTGGACGATGTCTCTCCTCACTAGAACCGCCGTGCCTCTGTAGGCGGTCCCTTGAGGTATTGACCTCGTCCCTTCTGTATATGGTTTGGCAGCTTAAGATGCGTTGATGGATTTAATTTTGTCTCTCCCAGCAATATCACCTGTATATCCTGTTGCTGGGCGACTGTGCGGAGTTCATGGATCTTATGTTGTATCCCGTCTGGATTCCAGTATAATAGGCGCAGGTTACTCGCCTCCGTAATGCCGAGCCAGTAGCTGCGCCAATGCCCTCATTATGGCTGTAATTGGGTCGGTCCCGGCTCGGATGTCGGCCAGGACCTGTGTGCCGACTTCTATGGCTATGCCAACCAACCTGTGTATGGCGTCGGCACTTTCCACATTCGCTGATGGTGTTCTTCTGTTTGATTTGTATGGCTCTGGTCTCGGCTGGGCTTGGGTTTCTCTTCTTAATGTAGAGCGCGCTCTAGTCGTAGAGCGGGCTCTATGTTCGGGTAGAGCCCTTTCTGGTGCTCTACCTACAGTGGTTTTTGATTCCTTAGCGGTAACCTGCGCCTTAGAGGCTATCGTGACCGCTGGAGTAGGGGTAGAGGTAACGGTTTGAGGAGGTTGTTGCGTTTTGCTCTTCTTCCTACGCCCCCGCTTTTTCTTTTTTGATGCTAGACGCTCTGTAGCGTCATTAGCGGGGGGCTGGAGAGTCGCTCCGGTGGTTGCTCTAAAATCAACAACTTCCTTCTGTTGTTGTTGTTGTTGTGGTTGCGGTTTGCTGCGGGGGGCGGCTGTTTGCCTCCCTCCCTATGGTTGCCCACTCCTCTTCATTTATCTCGACGGTCCTCGGGCGACTCTCTAGGGTCCACTTCGGAGCTTCCGGAAGCAGACCCGGAAGTGTAATCCCTTGCTTTCGGGCAATCCTCCTCAATACCGGACACCGGCGGTCTTTGGCCGTATGGTTTTTCGCACAATTTGCGCATGTAGGTGCTTCGTCCCTACCCCTCGGGCATTGACTTGCGGCGTGTTCCCCCGCGCAACGGATGCATTTAATTGGTCGAAAGCAGTTGTATGAGGCGTGTCCAAAAGCCTGGCAGCGGTGGCATTGTGCTGGGCCCACTCGTCCTTGCCAGGCTTCTATCGTGACTCCTTTCATATAAAGAAGCTCGTTTGTGTTGTACAGGTCTTTGAGCCTTTCTTGGCTTAGGTGGTCCAGTTGCGTGAAGTACAGGCACCCCGGCCTGCCTCTGCGGGGGGGGGATTGCCTTCACATAGCGGATAGAGAATCCTAGTGCCTGGATAGCCTCCCCTATTGCCTTAGTATCCGTGTCAACTGGCAGCCCCCTAATGCCCACTTTTGTGGGCTTCTTCTCTTCGGGGGTGTAGCAGTACCAGGACATGGCTGGTATTTCTTTGGTAATCTCCATCAGATATTTTGTATGGCCCGGAATTCTTCCGGGCTCTGAGAGGCACCCCTTCCCGAACGGACGAGCATTCGGAGGATGTCCCAACTTCCTGTTGAGCACCTCGAAGTGCTTTGTCCAGTTCGGGAGGCATTCTGCGACTATGGGAGGATATTTGCCCTTCTCGGTCTCCTCGGTTGGTTTGGGCACTTCAGCCACCTTCCTTGGTACTGCTGGGGCTGCTGCCAGTTGCGCGTAGCTGGTTGATGGTCGTTGGCCATCATCCAATGGTAATCCAGACGGGTTTTGTATGTGTTGTCCGTCCGAGGAGGCTAGGATAGCATACGTGGTGCTATCCCAGCCATCTCCTTGCTCATACACGGCCGCGTTGCTACGTCGTTCCGGTGAGATAGGAGGGGTTAGTTTTCTCGGAGATGGCGATTTCGGTGGCGATTTATGGCTTCTAATTGCCACCGCAGGCTCCCGCTTCCCCTTGCCGGTCATTATAGTTGGTTACTACTGTTTGGTTGTTGTTGTGAGTGTGTCCTGTCTATTACCCTACCTAACGTGGCTGAGTAGCTTAGTACGCGACGCACGACGTTCGGATCGGGTGGGAGCGAATATAATGGTCGCAACACTTGGAGCACTGCCTACCCCTTCCTTTATGAAAGGGTTGGGGGAAGTGCTTGGGAGCACTCGCGCACGCGACTGACACACAAGGCACGGAACGCGCTTGAGTGCCAAGAATTTGCCTAAGGGCCGGTGACCTCGACGCCTCGCGGAGTATACGGACTCGACGCTTAGCGGAGTATGTCGTACCGGCGGTTGTTTGGGACCACTGCTAATCCACAAACAACACACACTTAGGAGATTCTTAGGTGGGCTGTGCGAGCAGTGCGGTGCAACTAGTGGGGGATGGACCACGTGACAATTCCTTTATAATATTTTCTCATATTTCTTCGTAATTTAACATTATAATTATTAGCGTAAATGTTTTAATTAATTAATGTTTACTAAGTACTTTAATTTCTAATAAACAGGTAAGTTTATATTATATATATCGGCGCAGCAACATAGCAGAAGCGATGTATCGGCGCATTACTTAAGAAATTATTATTGTGTTAAAATTAATAAGCGTTATTTCAACGGCAGAAATAACGCTATAACTTGATTGTTTATAAAATTTGTTTATATTTTAAAATTTGTTGATTATTGTTATAAATAATTTAAAATGTTTTATTCAAAATATTATTATAATTAAATGCGGGTTATCACTATAACAATTTAGACGGCAATTATTCTCAAAGCGCAGGTAGTAGGGATAGCTTGCGCACACGCGTTCAGTTTAAAGGCATGCGGCGGCTTGGGCAGAGATCATTCTTGTTCGAGCGGTCGTACTGTTCAGAACTAATTGAATTTGTGAATTATAAATTAAATAATTCTTAATTGTGAATAATTGTTAATTGTGAATAATTGTTAATCGTGAATAATTGTGGATTAGTAAAACCAGTTAAGATCAAATAAGTGTAGTGAGTTTTATTATTAAAAAACAATAATGAGTGAACTTAGAAATCGTAATAATGACGTCATCGATGATGACGTCATAGTTTTTAAAAACACTTCTGGTGAACAATATCCGTCATCAGAAGTGGGATGTGAACAACGCTCTTCCACTTCTGCTCAACCATCTGATATTGAACAACCATCGATGTCACTTAACACTGAAACAATGCAACAAAATCGGAGTGATAACAGTTCAATGATTAATGTACCATCACAGTTCTTTATGCAGATGATGCATATGATGCAAAATATGTCGGATCGACTGACTACTCCGTCGGAAACAAAGGTGAGAATCAATGATATTTATCTACCTTCATTTGATCCTGATACTAACGTTGGAGTACGTGAGTGGTGTCAACATATTAGTAAAGCAATTCAGACTTACAACCTCAATGATTTTGATATACGCATGAAAGTTGGTAGTTTGTTGAAAGGACGCGCTAAAATGTGGGTCGATGATTGGATGATAACTACATCTACTTGGGAAGAACTACGCAACAATCTTATAACTACATTTGAACCAGAAAACCGATATTCCCGAGACATACTAAGATTCAGGGAACATGTTTTTGATTCTTCAAAGGATATAGCGGAATTCTTATCGCGAGCATGGGTACTATGGAGACGAATTACCAAAGACAAATTAGCTAATGAAGATGCAGTTGAGGCCGTAATTGGTTGCATTAGTGACGAACATTTACGAATTGAACTATTAAACGCGCTCGCAACAACAGTACCAGAACTTATATCTATTGCATCCTCAATACGATTAAAGCGCGTTCATCTATCAAATAGTAGTATGACGATGCCAAACAAACGTCCACGCTTATCAAACAATAGTCATGCTCACTCTGTCATTCTGTCACATCTGTAAAAGAAAAATCATTCTGCCGATAAATGTCGTTTCAAACCAACAGCATTGAATCAAGAACAATATAGTAAAAGAGGTGAAAGTAATAGTAAACCTACCTGCACATTTTGTCAAAAATTAGGACATACTTACGACCAGTGCTTTAAGCGTGATCGTTCTTTGACATCAAATATAAATCACATCGAAGGTGCAAAACTCGCCCCTTTAACCATCAGGATAGGAACAAAATCTTTACGGGCAGTGTTTGACAGTGGTGCAGAATGTTCAGTTATACGGGAATCTGTAGCCGCAGCTCTGCCTGGACAAAGAGTTCAAACAGCTAACTACTTGAGAGGTATTGGACGATTTCCCGTATTATAACTCACGAGTTTACTGACTATATGTGTCATAGATGATATCAGCGTAGAAATTCAGTTTTATGTTCTGGCTGACTGTGAGATGACGACGGACACTTTGGTGGGCATGAATTTGATTCAAGGCACAAACTTGAGTGTTATAGTAACGTCTGGCGAAACAAAATTAGTGCACCAAGGGCTTATCAATCATATCACCACAAATAATCCAATATTTGAAAAACTAGACTGTGATCTTTCCGACCCTGAAGAAATCAAACAACTCCGCATACTCCTTAATAAATATGAACACTTATTTATTCGAGGATACCCTAAAACCCGAGTTAACACAGGTATGTTGGAAATCAGATTAAAGAATCCGGACAAATATGTAGAACGAAGACCATACCGCCTCAGTCCAGTGAAGAGAGAAAAGGTTCGTACCATTATCAACGAATTACTGAAGCACAACATTATACGTGAGAGCAAATCGCCATACTCCAGCCCAATTATCTTAGTAAAAGAAGAATGGAGATGACCGACTTTGTGTAGACTTCCACGAGTTAAATGCTAATACCGGGACCATTACCCACTTCCACTCATCTCTGACCAAATTGATCAACTGGCCAATGGACTCTACTTTACCACATTAGATATGGCAGCAGGTTTCCATCAAATACCTATTTCGGAGAGTTCCATAGAGACTGCATTCGTTACGCCTGATGGGTTATACATACCTTACTATGCCATTTGGTTTATCCAATGCATGTGCAGTGTACCAAGGTGTATTAATAGAGCATTGTTTTCGTTACTGGGCAGTGCTGCTCAAGTTTACGTCGACGATGTCTTGAGCAAAATGCTGATTTTACTGAAGGACTAGTAAACATTGAACGGATTCTCATAGCATTACATAAGGCTGGGTTTTCTATCAATGCGGGTAAGTGCAGCTTCTTCAAACGCTCAATAGAATATTTGGGTAACGTTAATGGTCAAATCCGTCCGAGTCCAAAGAAAGTTGAAGCTCTAGTTAAGGCACCAGTACCGAATACTGCTAAAAGTAAGACAGTTCAATGGTTTAGCTGGATATTGGAAATTTATCCCCGACTTTTCCGTATAATGATACCCTTGTATGAGTTGACTAAACAAGGTGCTAAATGGGAGTGGAATGATCGACACGAAGAAGCACGTAATAATATAATTCAATGTTTGACATCATCACCTGTGTTAACAATATTTCAAGAAGAAGCACCAACAGAATTATTCACGGATGCAAGTAGCCTGGGATTCGGTGCCGTTCTAGTACAGATAATCAACAAATGTCAACATGCAGTCGCCTTCATGAGCATGAGAACTACTGATACTGAAAGCAGATATCACTCGTACGAGCTAGAGACCTTGGCGGTAGTGCGTGCAATAAAACATTTTCGACAGTATCTGTATGGACGGAAATTCAAAATTATAACCGATTGCAATGCCATAAAGGCATCTAAACATAAAAAAGATCTCCTCCCGAGAATTCATCGGTGGTGGGCGTTTTTACAAAACTATGATTTTGAAGTAGAACACCGCAAAGGAAATCGTCTGCAACACGCCGACTTCTTTAGTAGAAATCCAAGTAGTTGTGAGGTTAACATAATGACAAGAGACCTGGATTGGTTGAAGGTGGAACAACACCGAG
Source organism: Parnassius orleans (assembly GCA_029286625.1). NCBI lineage: Eukaryota > Metazoa > Arthropoda > Insecta > Lepidoptera > Papilionidae > Parnassius > Parnassius orleans. The sequence continues at coordinate 14,250 of JAGSMP010000977.1, forward strand.
ATGAGACGTTGCGTCCTCTGATGGACAGCTTCAACAACGGAAATCCAGTAGATGGCTACCTTCTAGAAAACGAAGTTTTAAAACGAATCGTAAAAGACCCAATTTTTGGACAGCAAATCTGTGTTGTAGTTCCTAAATCTTTCCAGTGGAGTATAATAAATTCATTTCATACAGCGCTTAAACGCCCTGGATGGGAAAAGACTACATAAGATCAAAGAATCTTACTGGTTTGATAAAATGAGTACCCTGGTGCGCAGGTTTGTGGACAACTGTATTGTGTGTAGAACATCGAAAGGAACGTCGGGCGCTGTACAAGCTCGACTACATCCAATCCAAAAGCCAACTACAGCCTTTCAAGTGATACATATGGATATCACTGGCAAGCTCGGTACTACAGATGACCAGCAATATGTTGTAGTAACTATCGATGCTTTCTCAAAGTATGTGCTATTTTGACGTGACAACGTCTTATAAATTGGTTTGCCGGGTGACACTTCAAGAAACTGCGTTACGCTCCGCTCACGTTATGCGCTCACAATGAGAGCGAGTGAGAGGCACGCGTCCTTCCACTCGGGCATGGTTAGCCTAAGAGCGAGAGAGACAGACATAAAAGTGAAAGGCACGCGTCCCTTCCACTCGAGCACAGTTTTAATATGAAATTCAGTGCAGATTCTTTGTATAAATTAATGTTTTAAATATAATTCTTTGTATAAATAAATGTTTTAAATTGTTATATTATTTCATCCTCTTCCTACTATACGAATGAATATTCACATTAAAATTATTTTACCACTCAAAGTCGTTGTCATAAAACTTTCGCCATATACCGACTTTACAGGCAACCATTTTTGGTTTTATTATTATGCTACCAATATAAGTCCACAGCATTGGCTGCACAAAACGTACTATACACTTATTTGGAACACCACTTCAAATTATTGTGGATGGAGGCAGAGAATTCTTGAAATTCAAGACTTATGCCAACAGCTAGGAATAAACATCCATGATATATCACCAGGAATCAGCCGAGCTAACGGTCAAGTTGAGCGAATAATAGCAACGCTTAAGAATGCATTAATAATGATTAAAAATTATGAAACAGAACAATGGCATACTGCATTAGAAGAACTTCAGTTGGCCATGAATTGTACTGCTCATCGATTAACAGGTGTCGCTCCGCTTACTCTACCACGAAGAAAACACTGTGTTCCACCGGAATTACTTGGATTAGTAAATATTGATAATCAAACTATCGATATTGACTCCCTTATCCTAATAGAATGTCTCAAGCATCGGAACAAGATAGACAACGATTTAATCAACGTAAAGCTAAGATCTGTCATTTTCAGAAAGGAGAATACGTACTTATCAAAAATAATCCACGTAATCAAACCTCATTAGATCTTAAATTTAGTGAACCCTATGAGATATGCAGAGTACTTGAAAACGATCGTTATTTGGTAAAAAAGGTAATTGGCAGAGGACGGCCTCGAAAAGTTGCTCATGATCAACTACGTCGGGCCCCACAACCGGGGAACCAGAGGGCCGTATCGGCGCAAAGAGAGCCATATTCTTGTGATATTAGTGCAAGTGAGCCCGGCCATCCACTTCTTAAGAATCATAACAACATAACTTAACTCAAGAACAAAACTTCTAATGATTGCAAAATAATTTTCTGTTTTCTCTTTTAGAGCCACTGTGTATAACACAGCATCGACCTACTCCTAATTCCTTTAGAGCCCCTGTGTACCACGGTGAACGGGACCACCCAGAGCACAGCATCACTCCATTTCCATTCTACGAGACGTCGAGAATAATGTGTGTAGACGTGATGTATGGTCGAAACACAAATAATAAACAAACAGCAGTAAAGCTGTAAGAATAAAAAAATAATAATAATAATAAAATAATAATAATAATAATAACTATAATAACTCCACTGGCTACGTTTTGGTGACCTCTTTGGGAAACCGAGGGTTTTGTCTGTGCGATACAGGATCAGGTTATTAAGACCAACAACTATCGGAGATACATCCTAAGGATGGCACCGTCGACATCTGTCGAGCTTGTCGCCATCCCGGTGAGTCACTAAGGCATGTCATCTCCGGTTGTTCGGCTTTCAACTCTGAGTACTTGCACAGGCACAACTTAGTAGCCAGAATTCTACACCAGGAGCTCGTTTGAAATACGGTCTCGTGGACCGGAAATTGCCGTATTACAAGTACTTGCCGGAAGCCGTGCTCGAAAATGACCGCGCAGGCTCTATTGGGACCGGGCCATCATCACGGACAGGACTATTCTTGCGAATAAGCCTGATATTGTGCTGATGGACCGGGCACAGTCAGGATATTTTTGGTCGACATCACCATTCCGTATGACGAGAACCTCGTGAAAGCCGAAACAGATAAGCGAACAAAATATCTGGACCTGGCTCACGAGGTGACCGACATGTGGGGTGGACTGCCGAACGAAATTACCTGTAGTCGTCTCTCGAACGGGTTAATCCCAGTCAGCCTCTCGGGTCATCTGAGGCGACTGGGACTCGTGACGGACCGCTCCAAGCTCAAATGCAGAAGGCGGTGCTCCTCGATACCGCCCGAATCGTCCGCCGGTTTCTCTCCTTTCCCCAACCCTCGGCCGTTTGGTCTCCCTGCCGAGGGTTTCCATCTAGTTGGGTTTTTATTTATTTATGTATTATTTATTTATTTATGTTAGTATATTAAATATATATTTATGTTTATTTATTATTTCCTTTAAAATATTTATTCAGCCCAACCAGATGAGAATACTATATAAATACCCAAATAATAATAATTGGTAGGTGCTGAGCACGCACCACCAATCAGAATGGTATCGGCGCAGCAACATAGCATAAGCGATGTATCGGCGCATTACTTAAGAAATTATTATTGTGTTAAAATTAATAAGCGTTATTTCAACGGGAAATAACGCTATAACTTGATTGTTTATAAAATTTGTTTATATTTTAAAATTTGATTATTATTATAAATAATTTAAAATGTTTTATTCAAAATATTATTATAATTAAATGCGGGTTATCACTATAACAATTTAGACGGCAATTATTCTCAAAGCGCAGGTAGTAGGGATAACTTGCGTTCGGTTTAAAGGCGTGCGGCGGCTTGGGCAGAGATCATTCTTGTTCGAGCGGTCGTACTGTTCAGAACTAATTGAATTTGTGAATTATAAATTGTAAATAATTCTTAATTGTGAATAATTGTTAATTGTGAATAATTGTTAATCGTGAATAATTGTGGATTAGTAAAACCAGTTAAGATCAAATAAGTGTAGTGCGTTTTATTATTAAAAAACAATAATGAGTGAACTTAGAAATCGTAATAATGACGTCATCATCGTCATAGTTTTTAAAAACACTTCTGGTGAACAATATCCGTCATATATTTTAGATTTAGAAGTTATTTTATAAAAATAGGATAGTTAAAAATTGTAAATAATGTTAATTTTTTATACCTTTGCTTACCTTTTTATGTCTTATCATAGTGCAATAGATAAGCAATAAGATAGGACGTAGATAAAGATGTAATATAATATTATAAAATTATACTCGTATTATAGGCAGGAATAATTAAGCCATAAGTAAGGTCTTATCTAAATTCATAATAATGTATGTGAACGCACCAACGCTCCACTGAGGACTGGGTCGGGCGCTTTTATTATTTTTTTGCGCCCAGATGCAAAGTAAAGGGCTACCCTCCGGGAAGCGGGGGAGGGAGGTGGTGAATGCTCTTAGCATACCACGCAGCCGGCTGCGTGGTTATGTGGGACTCACTATGAAAACCTAAGTGCCTACCCACTAAACACCACCTGGGACTGGCTTTGGCCTGGAGGGCCTTTCTGCTGTATCGGAAGCGACCCCCCTTGGGGAAAGGGGGCTCAGGCGGCGAGTAGCCTCTGAGGAGCGCGCTTAACTAAGGTAAATTATGAATTGGGAGAAGACTCGGCCTGAGCCGCCAGGAGGCAGTCCAGGTCGGCCGAAAGCTTGGCGGTCTTATGCCAGGGGACAGGGGTTCCTAATAATCGGATTAGCGGAATGGTAGTGGGACGGCGTCGTTTATGTTCGAAGCAAACGGCGGAGCTCTTCTCCGGTTCACATCGATACTTTTGGAACCAATCTGTGTCACACTAATGACTGTTGGATCTTGTTCCGGATAGATAGAAGTGAGGCACATTTATAATAGAGTGCTGTGTCATCAGCAAAGAGGGAGAGCTGAACACCATTCGACGCGATGGGAAAGTCGTTGGTGAACAGTATATATAAAAGAGGGGCAAGCACGGAGCCCTGATGGACACCGGCTTGCGGAGGCGCGGGCGGCGGCAGGGGTTGCCGGGACGGGTGGTGTGCGAAGCGTTGCAGCGCGTTTCGGGCCGCGCTTGGACTTCAATTTCGTGAAGGGGGTCGCGTCAGTGACTGTTCCATCGGAATCTGTCGAATCCGTGGAGCAGCTACTGGATGAGTTGACGGAGGTTTTAACGGACCTCTTCCGGGAGGACGACGATACGGACGCGGTGTCCGAGCACTCCATGGCGTCGGAGTCAGAGGACGCTGGCGAGTCGGTCTGCGGGGTAGCCATATGGGCCGCCGAGCAGGACACGACAGGGGGGGGGAATGCCTGAGGGGCAAGGGAGGTATGGACTCTGACAAGAACGGTTTCGTCGATGTCAGCGGCTAAACCTTGGGTTAGGTTATTTTGTATGAGGACGGTCCTAATTTGGTTAATGTCCAGAGTGGACATGATGTATTGGACAGGGATAAACAAACAAACAAAAACAAAGACAAAAACAAAAAAAAACAAAAACAAAAACAATTAACATTCAACAATATATCGACGCTGGAAAGGAAAAAATTACCAAGTGACACTTTGGTCTATATTGAGTGTTTTGTAAGATGAATGTAGAAAAGTGGAAACCCTTTTTACTAATAACGAGACATTCTATCTTAGTTATCAAGGGTGCAAGGCACCTAAATTTTGATTATTAATTGAGGATATATGTAGGTGTCTATAGACCACAGCATCCAAATATCATCAGTTGGACTGTATGCTAGTTTGTCACCCTTAGGAATACATTTACATTTAATTTTAATGGTAATGTAATACATTTAATTTTAATTAAATACCGTTACCGTCAAAGCCTATAAAGTCCACTGCTGCACATAGACCACCCCCGTAGATTGCCTCATAGCAGCGATTTCGCCATAGCTACCACGCTTTGCAGGCGGGTTGGCAACCGCAGGTTTTCATTATTTCTAGTTGTTATCAGAAAGATGTCCATCTCTTGCTTCCGTTTCTCTGTGTTGTCCTTATTACACCCATGGGATGATATGGGATAGTAGCAATTATGACACCACCACGGTCTTTAACTTTCTTGTGTATTTCAACTTGTTTTGAACCAGCAAAAAAATGCATATTAAAAAAGGAATAATTAAAAACTGTTCTGTGTTAATGTTTGTTTTTAATGTATTTCACTAACTATTTTTAATGACCAATTTTTAACGATAAAAAAAAATTAATATAGTTTACACGTAACTGTTTTACCTTCGAGAAAAGCTTTGACAATTTTATCGAATATAATTCAAACATCTTATCTCCACTCAACAGTAAAGCTATTCCTGACTATAAAATTAATATGACTCACTTTCACACGCTCTAAATACTGGCGCTATCGTTTTTGTAATGTTTTTTATTGCCATGTTTTACATATAATACTCATTTTATTTACTTGTCACCCAAGTAACTGAGAGGAAAAACTCAATTCATAAGTTGTGCGTCCTTTGAAAAGTTCTATGAAAAGGTAGTTTGTTTACGGCAGCTATAGAAACGAGAAAGATTTTAGAATTCATATTAAAATTTCTTGCATTTACGCGAAAATTTCCCTCCGTTCTGATGAAAGTTGTTTAGCCCACATGAGGAATCTTGATGTTTCCCTATTTGGGGGACTAAACTAGTCGGCGGTCATTCACTGCAGAGTCTATTTCATCTGAGGATGCCTCGTCTAGAGGCAAAACACGTGTCGTATTATCGACGGTGGTGTGTTTTTCCTCGTGTAGTGGTGCTGGGAGTAGTGGTGCTAAGGTTAGTGGTGACGGAGATAGTGCACGCAATTGAGGAAGGGCGGGAGGTGCTCTTCAAACTAGGTAAGACACATCATTTTATTTTATTACGCGGATCTTAGCAAATGAATTTTTAAGATATTTAATATTATGGATTTTCGCAAAGTAACTCCTGTTTCCATTAATTGACTCAACAAGTACCAAGACAGTTTTGGTTTGGTTTTTGCATCACTAGAAATGCACGCAGCGTTGCGTCCTTTCTTACAAGCTTTTATTTAACTTGCAATGTTTGTTCGGGTGGAATCTTGCAACTCAATTTTGAAGCAGATATCTTCAACCGACTGAGCTGAAATTTTGTATACACGTTAAGTTTGGATGACAATGCATGGTTAACTATGTGACGTCATTTTAAATCCAACGTGGCGGAACACCCAAGACGGCGGACTAGTTATTTTTAATGCACTCCTACAATATGGGTATCAAATGAAAGGGCTTGTTGAGTATAACTCGAAAAATAGTGACGTCACTCTAAATCCAATATGACTACTAAAGATGTTGGACCAAGTTTTTCATGCTTTTCTACAATATGGGTATCAAATGAAAGGACTTGCTGAGAATACGAGTGCGAGTTAAAAAAATAAGATGGTGATCATAAACTCCGTTGCTCTGTCTGAAATTTTGGTGTACTGGGGTTTTGGAGTCCTCGATTATGATATTGAGGTCGAATTGTTCGAGTCTGTAGCATCGGTTGGTAAACTTTGACTGCCCAAAGGTCTGGTGAATGGTGCCATTGGACATATTACAGAAATAACATGGCCCTGCTTCCGGAGAGCACAAATATATAATACTGACATACCATTCGTCCGTATAGACTTCGGTAGACGGTGTTCATCTCATTCAACCCAAGACTGCAATTTTCAGCAAAATATAGTCACGGCACTGCAGAACGGAGAATGCTGCCAATTATATTACGTTGGGCACAGTACACAAAATGCAATGTAGTAGTGTCGACCATGCCGTTGTATGCTTAGGCTCGAAGCTCTTCGCTGCTGGTCAAGCATACGTGGCCTTGAGTAGGGTAAAATCATAAGAAGGTCTCCTTATTGAAGAGCTAGACTGTTAGAAATTAATCGACAAACGACCTTTCAACAATGATGCGTTGAATGAGATGAACAAACTGAGAAACCTGTCCAGCGATAACTAAAAAGTAAAAAATAAATTGGAAGTAAAACAATTTTTAAAAACAAGCTTTTATTTAAATGCGCTAAAAATAATAAAATAAACTTTTCCTTTAAAACTTTTACTATCAACTTATAACGTCATTACACAATTTGTATTATATAAAAACTGGTCGCGAAATTTACCTGTGTAGATAAACAGGATCTCATTGATTTAAATATTTAAAATTTTCAAACTTAAGTAAATACGAATACTATTTACTTAAGTTTGAAAATAATTTATTCCTTATTATTTTGAGTCTCCACAACATATTTGGTGGAATATATTTTTTTGTTTTTAAGTTGTTTTGAAAAGTTTGATTATTTTAATCCTTTGAGGGGACTAAGAAATGTCACAAGCTTAAGGTAACAACTATAATTTCATCCAAATAGTTACATTAAAAGTTCAACCCCTATTTTTTCACTCTTAGGGGCGAAGTTTTTTCTCCAATTATTTGTGACCACGGTCACAAATAATTCTTCATATATAATAATTAAAGAAGAATTAAAATCGGTTCAGCCGTTTCTGAGAAGTCGGTGAACATACACAAAAAACATACGCAAATACAGTACCTTCTCGTTTTTGGAATTCGGTTAGAAATACTGATAAATAACACAGGATTTTAGTGGCTTTTTAAAACATTTTTGTCAATCCCAACGTAGTAGACGCTGAGTAAAATTAAAATGAATAGAGTATGTGTGTACTTTAACACATACTCAGGCGACAGGCAGAAACAATGGCGTCTAGGATTTTCGAAAATCTTAACAGCGGCCTACAGCCAACTCAATTTCCTATTCCGTTTTGCTAGTATCAAACTTAAACTGAAACTCAAATTCAAACTCAAATATTTATTGCTACACAATAATGTAACAAGATGTTATAAAATATGTGAGACCAGTGTTATGGACCCACTTGGGCACGCAATTTAGGGGCCCGGAGAGAGGAAGCATATTTAACTACTTATGTCATTGTGGTTTATTCAAATATAATTCAATTTAAATGAGTGATCATTTTGTATAACCTATATATGTATTATTTATAAAATTCATTTTCATTAGTACTATAATAACATTATTTATTAGTTAGGAACTGTTTTAATTTTTTGTAAATATGATGTCACTATTTTCATTTCTAATATGTCAGGAAGTTTATTATACTATTTTATGGAAGAACTGAATGTACTAGAAGTGTTTAGTTTTAATCGGGAAGTAGGCAATACTAATTTAAGGTAAATCTTGACGTTTTGTATAAAATTGCTTATTTTTTCGAACAAATTTACACATCTCCAATATATATAAGCTGGGTAAGGTTAATATTTTATATTTAATAAAGAACGGTCTGCAGCTATTAGTCTGATCTATATTTGCTATAATCCGAATTAATTTCTTTTGAAGGCTGCATCCGTGCTGTAGCCCCATAGAATGATGCCACGCGTGCGCATACGCAAAGTAGGTTGTTACCGTTTCTATGTTGATAGTTTTATAATTTCGCGTAATGCAAATGTGAAGTTCGAAAGTTTAGACCTCACTCTAAGGACATGCGCTTTCCAATTCAAGTGAGTGTCTATATCTATACCGAGTAATTTAAATTCTTTCAGATTCTAAAATTGTGCCATTGTAATCGAATTTTAAATTCAATGCAGTTTTTTTGATGGGGATGAAAAGTTAATATTTTAGTTTTAGAAAAAATTATTTTTAGATTATGATCATTCAACCAGTCTCAAGTTTTGGTTATAATTAAATGAAGCTTCTTTTTACAAAACGCTCCTCCTTTTAAAGTTCAAATATATTGATGTTAAAATTTTCAAAATAAACATTGAAAATGAGGGAACGTAAAGGCAAGTTATAATTTAATTGAATGTAAAAATTATATTTAAATGGTGAATCCCACCATCATCCTTCACAGTTAGCTACCGTGGGCAAATCTTTGTTACAGAGACGAGGATCTGTGACAAAACACCTGGCCGTCGAGCTTCAGCACGTCAAGCAGGTTCTGCACGACAACAAGCTTCGGGTCCCGCGCCTACGTCACAGTGACCCGGGCTCAACCCGGCGGTCAACCCCGTGACCATGGGTGCTGTAAAGCACCCGAAACGTCGGGAATTAATAAAAAAGTTAATTAAACGCGATATAATCCGTAAAAATAGTTTTATTCAATGTGTAGTGTTCGCGTAAATATAAGAAATCATTATGAAAATTATATTTGATAAAATTTTAAATAAATAAATATAATAACATTAGCTGCGCAATATGCAATGAATCATAATTTACATAAAACATAAATAGTTTCGATAAAAACGACAAGCTTGTGATGCCAGTTACTTGACTTCACAGAATTAGTAATTCATTTATGGGGCAATGGAGCTTTCACAACAAAATCCCAGAAAATGTTCAATGTTTGTTGATAAACAAGTTTAAAAATTATTTAAAGTAAAGCTGAATGGTAAGTTTTATTTTAATATCTAAGGTATTCAGAATTAAACTAACTGCTAGGAATGAGGATATCGCTACCATGCTGGTTTTATAATAATTCTAAAAAAATTGTATATTATTGTAAAATGGAATTAAGTTTTGTCCTAGTATCGACTGAAAAAGTTGTGAAGTGGAAATTATTTTATTATTTTTTCCGTATGTAAAGTTGGTTTTTACTTTAAAAAAAAATTAATATATAATAACTTTTATTTATTTTAACCCTTTTGTGTGGACTAAGAAATAGCACAAGTTCAAGGTGACAATTAAAATATCGATTAATTACAATATAATATACCAATTTTGCCATTCACAGCTATGGAATATTTTTTCTAATTTATATGACACCAACCCTAAACTGTAGTATATTAAATAAAAAAAATATTTAAAACAGCTCTTAAGCAAGGAAGTTCTACTCGAATATACATACAAACACATACAGACAAATAAAAAACCTCGATTTTTGAAGTCAATTAATATGTAAAAGCGCTTGCGAGAGGCCTTTAATCGACTCTAAATAACTGTGCTTTGCTCTAAATAACTGTGATTCATCTACATTTAAGTAAATTCATTAATTGTTTTCTCTAATAGTAGAAAAGAGTTACCATAATCATTAGGTAAGTTAGCGATCATAGAACCAAAACCTTCGCACTTTTAATGCAGTTCTTTGTTGCCAGTGGGGTATTTTTTACTAGGTATGGGTTATGAGACCATCTGTGGTGGTGGAATAGTGGTCAAAGTTACAACGCTCCGAATTCCAACTGGGGTCAAAGTTGTAAAAACAAATTGTAACACAAATTGGGTTATGGAACAGCGTCTGGTTGTGTTGTGATTGTATCAACGTTAATTAGTGTGATTGAGGCGATATCAACAAAGAATAGAATAAGGTTGCAGATCTCTTATCAAAAGTTGGAGGGCCATTTTTGATATTTTTGATAAGAATTCTGCGATCTTCTCCCACCGCCAAATAATAAATATCAAGAGCAACAGGAAAATAACATATTTTATAAGTTCACTGACACGTCATGCTTTTATTTTATTCTTTAAAAAAGCAGCAGAAAAATGATAGTTTCTTGGCCACAAAATTGACGGAAATGTTGAGCGAAGTAAGAAAAGTGTTTTCAAATAACTAGATTTTTAATGTCTTTTTTCTTTTTTTAAACTGTCAGAATATGTTTTTATGTGTGTTAAGCGATAGTTCGTTACCACGTTGTCTGATTTCAGTGACACTTTTTTGTTGGTACCTAAGGGGTAAAGTAAATTAAAGTTTCAGTTCAGCCTTTATGCGGCCCATTCCTGGCCACAGTCCTCTTTTCGTTTCTGAGAGAAATAAAGAGCAAGGAAGTGTGCGCTAGGCTGCCTTAATGCGTGTTGTCAGCTTTCACATGTCTTAGAATTTTTAGTAATTTCTCAGACCCTTTTGGTCCCACCAGATACACAACATGACCTTCGAACCATGAATATTTGGCTTTGGTGTTGATGTTGAGGACGATGGCAACAAATGACCGAGCTAGTATTTTTTCGTCTTGCAATTATCACAGAATATCCGTTTCTCATCTTAAGTCACAATCCGATGCAAAAAACCCTTTCTTTTTTGCCTTTGAAGAAGCTGCTCGCAGGTGAAAAATCGCCTTTCAACGTCTCTCGGTTTCAGTTCATAAGGCACCCAATTGCCTTGCTTGTGTATCATTCCCATGGATTATAATGTACTGCAAGTGCTTGTTGTGTCACTAGAAATGATTCTGCAAGCTCCTCTTGTGTTTGATTTGGATCTTCATCGAGTAATGCCTACAATTCTTTTTTGAATTTTTGGCTGTCAAGAGCGAGGCTTGTCTTCAACACTAAAATCACCATCCTTGAAACGTAGAAACAATTCCATGATTTATCATTTAGAGCATTGTCACTGTAAACTTCCACAAGTATTCTATGCGCTGCTGCTTTTCTTCCAAATTTTATTATATTTAAGTTAGAAAAGTAAAACCTCTCGCAAATGCTGCTTATTATCACAAGTTCTAACATATTTTACATAATAAAAACATATGTTTTGTATAAAGCTCGAAGCAATATAAACTGTATGTTATTTACTGATGTATAACCTCTGAAACCACCACAGTCAACTGTCACTATAAAACATTCATAACAGCCAGAAACATCTTTTGAAAACGGACCGAATTAATTTGTACTCATATACCTTTTCTACTACCATAAAGCAGAGCATGCACTGCTGTTGCAATCTGCAGGGTATAGAGGGCCAGTATAATTACAGGCTGTGAGGCACTTCATCTTATTGTGGATACGACAAACGACTTTAGCCTTGTGCGTTTGAGGTTGGTTGCAGATGTCCATGGAAAGTCGTAGCCATTAACCTCCAGGTGGACTGTAAGTTCGCCTCTAAGATACAGTAGTAATTTTTAAATAAGAAAGAAAAGCGAGTCTTTTTATAGTGTAGTGTAGCATCAAACATCTGAAATGCAAATAAGTATTCCAGAAAACAATTCCAGAGATTACATTTACGGCTCACAGTTCGTGAATACAGATCAAAAACAGCCAGCCAAAAACTCAAATACAAATTTAAAAAAAAAATTGTATTTTTAATATCCATCTGAAATAAATTATTATAATTCAAAAAACGAAGATTTTTAACATGTTCTCAATTCCGATCGAAGCATAAAGTTTCAAGTTTAGCTCATCGGGAAGTTAGCTTAAAATCGATTGCAAAATATGTACCAAACAGACAAACGAAGAAACGAACAGACATACAAGAAAGTGAGTTTACATTGCAATATCGTCCAGTTCTGACCTATATTTACTATCTCTAGCTCATCAAGAAGCTAGTTTAAAAATCTATCACAAAATTTGTACCGAACAGACATAAAAAGAAAAAGAAAGTTAAAATTGGAGTTAACTAAATGCAATGTAAAACGAAATTATAATTAAGTCCCCAAAATATGTAGTGGAAAATTTAGGAAAATGAGTAGAGCGGTCGGATGGTGTTTTTATATTTAACTCTCATTATTTCATTTATAATTAAAACTTGCGGACGACCGCAGCCGAGTCCCTTTTTTTTGCTAACGGTGTTAAACAATTAATTATTAAAAATATGGAAAATACGGAATTTTCATACAACATTAACTTACAACATTCATAAAAATCGACTTCAATTTAAGAAATGCTTAAAGTTGCTCTTTCCCTTTTCACTAAATGATAATAGGAACAGACAGGTATAGACATAATAAATACTTTATTTACAGAAGCGATAATTAACGATTTTAAGCAAGACCTTTACTCATAATGACTTAAATGTTCATTACTACGCACTACCAACCTTAAAGTGCATTTTAAAAAATCTCGATAAGTCGCCTGCAGAAATAGACGATAATTCAGACACAAAACACACGTCGGCACCTTGCCCTTTCTATGTTGTCACCACCTGTTGCTGTGATTGAAGAGAATCCAGCATCTCAACGCCATCTTTAGAGGTACAGCATAATCCAATATCCACTGAATTTCCATCCCTTGCTGACATTGATATCTAAATGGATTGTTTGCAACGTCAGCGCAATAAGAAGTTGTGTTCTAATTGCATACACACATACTAACCCCACATGACATAACGTTATTTAATTTAGATGTTTCTCGATGTTTGTGTCAAAACTTAAATGAATTTAGCATAAACATATAGAGCAGAACAATTTATAATGTAAATCCTATTTGTGTGGGCGAGTATGTAAGCATTTGATAAGAGCAGAGCCGGGGCTTGTTTACTTACCATCATTCACTTAACATCGGTGGACTATGTACTCGTGTCCCCCTTACTTCTATCAAGACTACTCCCCTTCGTAATTTTGGTGCGAACAAAATAACCATGCAGTGGCGGTGTAAGAATATCCACCATCCTAAATTGTCTCGTAGATGTCGTAATAGGTAACAGAGGTAAATAAACCATTAGGTGGGCGGTAGCGTTTCTCTAATAAAAACTAAAACTAATGAAACTACGGCCGCCAACCGTACGGGTTGGGTTGGTCCACACGTGACAACTATGACAAATATCCAATATAGAAGAAGTTTTCTTCCTCGCACAACTTCCTTGTGGAATCGATTACCACCAGTGATTTTTCCGGACCGATACGACTTAGGGACCTTCAAGAAAAGAGCCTACTCCTTTTTAAAATGCCGGCAACGCATCTGCAATTCTCCTGGTTCCCCTGGTGTTGCAGATTGTTCATGGGCGGCGGTAGTCACTACCATCAGGAGAGCCGCATGCTTTTTGCCCCTCTCCTATAAAAAAATATCCAGCTTACGAGGCAGTCTATGGCAATCTATCAGCAGTGGACTTTTGATAGACTGCAACGGTAACGGTAACAATCTGAAATTTGTAACCACTATTTTGCAGCATTAGCAAAACACAAGTTATTGCTTTATGGCCTGGATATAACGTAATTTTCCCTCTGTCCAACATTCCTTCTTTGTCTACTTCCGATCATAGACATACCTAATTTTAAAACCGAAAATGAGAAAATGCTAACCATTCAAACTATTACAAAGTGGCGAGAACATTATGTGATATTCGCATAATATACTTGTGGCTTTGTAATAGTTTCCGTTCAGTTAAAACTATCTAGTCTATTCGTCCTAAAAAATTGTTTCTAAAATTCTAGTGTAGCCTTATCTTAAAAATAAGATGAAAAATATTAAAAAAAATTTTTGGTCATTACAGTCTTTCAAACGTCCGCTGCTAAACATAGGCTTCCCCATTGATACGCTCATAAGGGGGATATTTGCCATAATTATCACGCTCGGAAGGCGGGTTGTTTACAGAAAGATGTTCTTGCCCATTGCCTGTTTCATTTCCAACAGACGCCTATTAATAAATAAATGTAAAGACTACTATATAAAAAGGCTATTTACGATAGCTTTTATGTATCTTTTAATAAAACACTAAATATAATAACCAACTAATAACTTATATAGCTATATAAAATAATAACATATATATATATAAATATATAATATAATATATATATATATATATATATATATATATATATATATATATATATATATATATATATATATATATATATATATATATATATATATATATATATATGTATATACATATACCTGTCAGAGGTAGGCAGAGACTACGGACTTCCATTTGGCACGATCTGGCACACCTCTCTCGCCTCCTTTACATCCATATATCTACGCATACGCTCGTCGGTTAAAGGTACTCCTAATCTGATTTTCAATATATCGCCAATTTGGTCGATAAACCTTCGTCTAGGGCGTCCCTTCCGACTCTGCCGTTCACTTCTGCAGTATAATTTGCTTTGTCACTCTTTCTTCGTTCATTCTTTCTACATGAAAACCACCGAATTCTTTCATTCCTTTCTTAATCCTGGTCACAACGTCATCTTGCAAACGTGTCACACTATTTCTCACCCTATCATTCAGATTCAGCCTTAGCATACTCCTTAATGACCGCATTTCTACAGCACCAAATACTATATACTAATATTCTTACCTTCACCAAATAATTTTTACGACTTTATGGTAAAGAAGGAATTAAATAAGGTGTGGGCCATTTAAGATTTGGAATTTGAATCGGCTATAAAATAAAACAACTAATGAATATTTTTTCAAAGTTATGACTTTATTAAAAAGATTGAACCTTTTCATTTAGGAATCGAAGATAACATCATTCAAATGACTGCCACGGCTAGTCTTACAATACCCCATTCCATCAGTCCAATTTTCATTACATATTCGATTGTTTTGGGTCTCTATTTCGTCAGTGGCAACTTTGATTTCATGTTTCAAGTCGTCAATCGTCTCTGGATGGTTAGGGTAACACTTGTCCTTAACGGCTACCCACAAAAAAAGTCCAACGGAGTCAAATCGCAGCTTCGAGGTGGCCAATTGACATCAGCATTTCGGCTGATTATGCGACTTCGAAAACAGTGCGCAAAGATCGATTGTTATGTGGGCGTTGCCGTCCTGTTGAAACCAAATGTCGTCTATGTCATTTCTTCAATTTTGAGAAACAAAAATCGCTTAGCATGGCGCGGTAGCAATCGCCATTCACTGTAACGGCGTTTCCTTGATCATTTTCGAAGAAAAATGGCCCAATAATGCTGCCAAACCAAAATCCGCACCAGACAGTCACTTTTTGTTTGCATTGGGTTTTCCACGATGACGTCTGGATTTTTTGAGTCCCAGATACGACACTTTTGCTTGTAGACGTATTCTCCGAGGTGGAAATGAGCTTTATCTGAAAAGATGATTTTTCGGTAAAAATGCTCATCTTCGATCAAGCGGTCTTCGGCCTATTGAGCAAACCAAAAACGCATCGGTTGGTCATGCGGCTTCAGCTCTTGCACTTATTGAACTTTGTACGCATTTATACCGAGATCTTTATGCAAAATTCTTCTCAAAGAAGACCGTGAAATGTTCAATTCTTGAGAACGATGACGAGTTGATGTCGATTTTTGTTCACGCACATTCACGCACATTCTGAGCAACAGTAGTAGTGTTTTCGGTTGAGTGCACTGGACGAGTATGTACATGGGTTTTTTTATCCAACAACGATCTAGTTTCACGAACTCGTTTCACAAATTGATCCACAAACTGCGTTTTTGACACATCCTTTTTGTCAATTTTTTTTCGTAAATATCTTACAATATGAGGAGAAGACTCACCACTTTGGAAATAAGTTTTTAATATTTCCCAACTTTGTTCAAGTGAAAAGCGACCCATTTCATAAACTTAAAACATAGTACTAACTTTCTGTTACACATAGGAAATGTCATCAAACATTCCAACCTCAAAATAACCTATAGTTCCAATTCCAAACGTTAGATGGCCCAGCCTGTATAACCTTCTTCTAATTATGTAAATGTTGTAATATTATTAATTCCAAATAAACAAGGCAACAAACAAATTCCAAAACCACAACTTATGAGAAACCCTCATTGTTATAAAACGAATATACTCAACAACTTTTTGTGGAATTGTTTATGTTAAAACAGATTCCTTTTAGAGTGCATGCTTTGAGTAGTCACGTATCTGGCAGTAATTGTAGCTTGTTACTGTAAATGTGTCTCTTTTCCTTATAAAACGGCTCGTGACGAAGGTTTGAAGCAGCTGGTTTAATCTAAAGATATTTAAATAAATTTATAACTGTACTGTATAATTATAGCGGAAAAATATAATGGATGCAAAAAGTATTCTGTAAATTCTTCCTGTATGCATAACTATGCAAATACACTGCAATGCAAGATTAAATGCTGTTGAGGAGTACCACTCAAATACTGAGATTGTGACGATGACCTTGTATAGAAAACGTGTCTCCTTTAAGAATGCAATCTTGACCTATACTGACAAGGCCGCTGCTGCGCAGACTCGTCGTCGCCAGCCCAGACGGGCATAATATGCGAATCTTGCATTCTTCGCAGCGTGTGTACAGCCACGTATCACGAGAGTGTAATTTAATACATCTGTCGGGGCACTCCTTTGCTTCTCTACGATGTTTGATTGCTGTCATCCGTGAATAGTTTTACGTCACATATAGATTGACCCACTTTAAGTTCGTTTAAGTTCATAGTAGGTTGACGTGGTTGTATCTGATACAGAGCTGTAAATCATTCTCCGTCACCAACATATTGGTATCTATATGTCGGTGACGGAGTTTCTAGTCACAGTCATTTAAATGGGTAAAAAATGTGACGGCTGTGATTCCTGGATACATGATATTATGTCTTATATGCAGTGTTCACAGCAAAAGGGTGCGGAAGATTTTAAAGAACTCTCAGAAGAATACAAAAGTGCTTGGATATGCCCCGAGTTTAGAGTTCTATTCCGAAACGAGATAACACTAATACGCCGATCCGAGGTAATCTTATAATAGATAAAACTTTTACACCAAGCAGCTATGTGAATACTGAGCGTGGTAGTCGTCACAATCAGATGGAATTTTTAATGATTGAGACTGAGAGCAGAATTCTAGAGGAACTCCATGAATTTCGATTGGAAATGAAATCATGGATAGATAACCAAATTAAGGAGTACGCGATTCTTCAAAATCGGTTTAAAACTACTGAAACAGAGTTACAAGAATTGCGTAAAACTATGAAGGTACTTCAAGAAAAAGTAAACAAAGTAAATGAATTAGTATCTAAAATAAATATTTTAATAGAACGGAATGAGCAACTGAAAACATGTAAAAAATTAAAAAATTCCCAAAAAAAATGATGATATTGAAACAAAACCAATCACTGATCCTTTATTGTCTTTTGCAAAAGCAGTAAAACAAAAATAGGCCATGAATAATGTTAACGTAAAAGAAAGTGTGGTCACGAAATCAGCAGACATTACTGAGATGGATAATAAAACACAAATGATCAGAAAGGAAAATGAGATTAATTATTCTAAAAGTAGCGGGGAAGAGGAGAATAAGGAATTGGAAAAGAAATATAATTGGACAATTGTAAATAGAAAAATAAAGCAGGTATCCTAAAAATGAAGTAAAAAAAGGAGGAAAAACGAGTACAGTCGAAATTCAGGGAACTAAGAGGAAGAGATATTTACATGTTTGGCGACTAAAACCAGATACAACAGAGGAAAACCTAGAAAAGTATGTTAAAAATATCTTAGGAGCAGAATTACCTATTAAAATTGACAAAATAAAGCACAATACAAAGAGAGATTATGCTTCTTTTACCATAGGTGTTCCAGAAAGTAAATATGATGAATTAAGTCAATCGGAAAGCTGGGCAATAAATGTTGAGTTTTGCGAGTGGATATGGTTTCGCAGACAAACCGAAAAAACCAAAAAATCTGAATAAGTCTATAGAAATCGTATACCAAAACGTAAGAGGACTTCGGACAAAAGTGTATCAGTTTTATAGGAGTATTTCAGCCTCAGATGAAGACTTATTCGCAGTAACAGAAACTGGTTGCAATCAGTCAATTCGTGATGCAGAACTCATACCAAGTGGATACACAATATTACGTTGCGACCGAACGGATGGGCGGAAATAGGGCGGAGCTTGTTTAGTGGCCACACCGCGTGTCGAAGTACGGCGAGTATTAATACCGAATGACATTAGCATTGATAATCACACTTTTGAATTAGTTTGTGCTGCAGTTTACCTTCAAAAAAGATTTTTGTTTTTGTTATGTGTATTATATATTCCACCAAACAGCAGCGAAAATGAATACATGTTATTATTTGATATACTTGAACAATATTCTAGTAACTATAATAAGATGTTAGTGATAGGTGACTTTAATTTATAGTGTTCGACAAATGTAATAACTATGAATATTTTCAGTCTTATTGTGAATTCATAGAGTAATGAAATGAACTGCAATAATCGTTGTTTAGATTTAGTGCTAAGTAGATTCGAGAGGAGAAAGGTGAGTGTAAGTGAGGCGGAGAAATTGCTGGTGCCGGTGGATGCCCATCACCCGCGATCAAGGTGACGGTTTTGCCTTAATACACGACTAGATAATAATAATGGCGAGGAGTTACTGCTTTGGACGACACCTTATCACGTTGGAATTTTAATAAGCTGAGCCATATTAATAGTATAGTAATAGCCATGCTGCAGCTATATTAATAGTATAGTTGTAGCACGAATGGGTCAGCTCGACCGGGAAGGACCATAACTCTCACAGAATACCAGCGTAAAATAACAGCTTAATGCTGCTGTGTTTCGTATGGTGAGTGTAGAGAACCGAGCCCTTTTACTGGAAAGAGGCATTCCTATCTTAGTCCTCACGGCTGATAACGCATCTGCATTTTAATTCAACGAAGATAGATGTAGATGTCTATGGTGACAACCACTTGCATCAGGTGGACTGTGTGCTCGTTTCTCACCCTTGTTCTATAAAAAAAAAGAGTTAAGCTTGGACGATAGTTTATCTTTATTCTATAATACTTTAAGCTCAATTATAAATTGTTACGTGCCTAGGAAGAGCGAACGTTCCTTACACTTTATGTATGCCTACCCTGAGTGGTACAATAAAGAAATAATGCGAGCCATTAAACAAAAAGCTAGTTTACATAAACGGTATAAGACAAGTAAATCAATAATCGATTACGATGCGTTTTCCAGGTGTAGGGCAAAAGTTAAAAAAATGATAGAAATGGCCGAAAAACAATACCAAGAGATATGTATTTCAAAATAACCCAAATGAACCAAAATAATTTTGGAATTACATAAGAACAAAAGAGTCATAGAAATCACAATTAAAAAAAAAACAAATATATTATCTGAGGAGCAAGGTGTTAAAGAGTTCGCAAAATATTTCCACTCTGTATGTAATACTCGACGAGTGGATCTGAATGTAGATGCAGCGGTATCAGAAGCAGGAGGTGAGAATGGAGCGGCACGATTCCACCTAGAGAGGCTACACTTACATGAAGTGAGACAAGCGCTCCAAAAACTCAAACCGAAAAGGTTTGTGGGTCGAGACGGTATCCCCCCTTATATCTTTAGGGATTGTCGTTTGGTTCTAGATAGACCTCTGCTTTACATTTTTAACAAATGCCTAGAGGCTGCTGTATTTCCAGAGATGTGGAAACTTACTCGGGTAGTACCGGTACCTAAAGCAGGTAATGGAAATAACTTAGAAAATTATAGACCAGTAGCAGTACTGTCAGCTCCAGTAAAAAAACTAGAGTCCGCTATCCATTACAATTTGTTATTATAGGTACACAATTATCAGACGCTCAACATGGGTTCAGACCAGAAAGAAGTTCTGACAGTAATCTACTTATCTATATGGCTTAAATTGTGCTAACAGTAGATAGGGGTGAACAGGTGGACGCGGCTTATTTTGATAACGATGTATTATGGAAAAAATTCACACATCTAAAGTTCTTTGCTAGCTATATGAGAGATAGGCAGCAGTATGTACAATACGGCAAACATTTGTCAGAAAGATATTTTACTTGGTCGGGGAGGGAGTGAGCCAGGGCAGTAATCTAGGGCCGCAGTTCATATTGATGATTAACGATCTTCCGAGCGTTGTGAAAGATGCGACGTGTCTGTTATTCGCCGACGATCTTAAACTTTCACTCCCTATAAGGAGCGCTGAGGATTTTCAAAGACTTCAGAGCGATATAAATAGAGCAGCAGCTTAGATTAAGGAGAATCATTTGTAATTTAACATCTCAAAGTGCTTGACAATATCATTCACCTGCTCAAAAACCACCTGTAGTACAAAACTATGAGGTTGACAGTAAGCTTATGAAAACAGTTACAGAAGTGCGGGATCTGGGTGTTCAAATGGATGCCGGACTAAATTTTCGTGCTCATGTTATTAATATCTGCAAAAAAAAAAGCATATAGGAGTCTAGGGTTTGTTCTTCGCTGAGTAAATAATTTCGCAAACGTCAAAGCAGTTATTGTATTATACAATGCCTTGGTCAGAAGTCATTTGGAACACAATGCAATCATTTGGTCCCCGCATGAAGCTAAATATAAGCTAATGTTGGAGAAGGGTACAGAATAAATTTGTGAGATATCTGTATATGAAACTTTACGGCGTGTACCCACTTTATCTCTTAATGTATCCAACCTTATTCATTATAGGAATGATCGGATATAATGAACTAAGTTCAGGTTAGGAGAGAACTTAATCTGGTTTTGTATATTTATAAGATACTCATAGGGAAAATATATAATTCTGACATACTAAAACAATTAAACATGTATGTTCACAAAGCTAGCATTATACATTATTTGTTATGTACCTAATTTAAAAAGATAATTGCGTATAATAATAATAGCACATAAAATAGTTATAATAATAGCATATTGAATAGTTATAATAATAGCATATAGAATAGTTACACTATCGTATTAGGATTACCTGTAAAGATAATTGTAAGTGTTTAAATAAATAAATAAAATCTTTTCGTAAATTGAATGATATGTAGTCGGTAGAAAGTGCGACGTAGATATAGTTCAAATTTCTTCTTTGCGGTATAGGTATGACTCTACTAAGTTCATAAGTGTCAGTACTCAGTAGTGGCACTTTCACTTCAATTATGACGTAATCCTCGATTATTCTTGCCTTTAGTTGTAGCGTTTTGAATAACTCTTTAATATTTTGAACGTTGATCGGGACTAAAAACTCTCCTTGAATATTTCTTGATATGACGTTTAACTGTTCTTGCAATTGTGCTGCAGAAAGCAAGTGTACGTCGAGCCTACCGTGATATATGTTCGTTACAGTATTAATCAGGATGTCCTGTATTCTTCTTAAATTTGATAAAATGACGTCAAGAGTAACAACAATATATATGTAAAATAAAATATGTTTATTACTCGCTGTTTTACTTGTTGAACCTCATTCGAAAAATTCCTTATTTGTTCTTCGATTCTCGTGAATTGCTTATTCATTATGTATTCATTTCCCTGTTTTATATTATTTTCCGCTTCTAATATTGTAGTTTGATTTTTAAGTAACTTTTGCTGATACATTTCGTTTCGATGTATTAATTTTATGTCTTTAGAGTATTTTTCAGCGAATTGGTCATCCAAAATTCCAAATAAGTAATTGCTGAATCTTCCCACCATTAATCACACCTCTTCTTGTTCTGGAACGTGGTGCAAATTTAATATATTATTGTAATGTTCTATCTTGTCCAACTCGTGTCTGAACTGAGCCAGTGTGGCAGTGCATGTACTTTCTTCATTACAGATGCTGTTTAAATGGTTTAAATATTTTTCCACATTTGAATGTTTTTCCAGAATGTTGAAAAGTTGCAAATCGGCTGTTCGATCGAAATATAGCGCTTTAATCTATTTTAACTGAGTTATTTTGTAAGTTGCTGCATCGACGGCGATATAATTGCGATGATAAGTAAGAGCAAACAAATGAAATAATTTGGCTTACTTTTTCTGCATTTTGACGTATGTCTAGTAGCGCCGGGGTCACTGTCCGCTCGCGACGGTTTGTCATCTTGGTCTGCGAGTACTGGCAAAGGACACAGCTTCGTGATAGGCCGTTCTTGATAGACTCATTATATGTTTTGATGTAAACTACGGCCGCATAAGCCTTTTCTGAGGCATCTGCGAAGCCTTGTAGCTATACTGAGAATTGAGTATTGCGGAACCATCTCGGAATTTTAATTTTAATTATGTTCTTTAATTCTCCTTTTAGTTTACTCCACTCGTGTTGGATATCTGGTGACAATAATTGGTCCCATTCCGTATGCTAACTCCAAAATCGTTGAAATAATAGTTTCACATTTATTGTACTCGGAGATAACCAACCAAGCGGGTCGAAAAGCTTCGATATGTTTGACAGCATGAAGCGTTTTGTGTCGTGCTTTTGCGTGTTCTCAATCTTATTGTCATAAATATCACAGGATTTATGCCAACGCAACACCAATGCTTTTGTTTATGATGATGAGCTGTTGTTGAAGTTAACAGTAGATAAATTAACTTGGTCTTCAGATAAATCTTCCAGGAGTCTGAGTTCATTGCTGAACCATTTTCTCAAGTTAAAACCGCCTCCTCGTAATATGTCAATTAATTAGCGTTGCGCTTGCTTTGCTTCCTCGATCTTGTTGCTACCATATATCAAAACATCGACATAGAATCTCTTCTTCAAGCTATAGGGTAAACGTCAGCGTCATCACTGGCTAACTGCAACTTGATAATAATTCCAATATATCACGTTGCAGTTTAGGTCCGCACTCCATTAAGTCATTCAAGCTAACGCCAGTCGATGTTTTTCCCGATGAATTAAAAACAGCTCGTAACTTTGTAGTATTAGAGTTAAATTTTAGGACCCCGTAATGTGGTAAATAACATTGTATAGATTTATTCTCCACTGCCGGTTTCATATGGTTCATTGCAATATACTCATTCATGAAATGGTTATATTTTTCACATAGCTGCCGATCTTTTTCTAGCTTTCATTCTAATTGCTTGAACTGTGCGACTGCCTTTTGTTTCAAGTGACCTAATTGGCTTTCAAAGCCTTTTTTCATGGGTAAACGTAATTCATATACTCCATTTGATAATTGTGTAGTCGTTTTGATATAATCATCTTCACAAAATTGCTCTTCTAAAGTTAATTCTTCCATTTCCCAATAATTGCAAATGTTTTCAATATTGTTGATAGTAAAATAACACTTGAATGTTTTCGTCGTAGAACCAGACAATATCCAACCCATCTGTGTTTGCTTTGCTATTTGTTGGCATGGCGAGCCTTTTAACAACCCATCCCAGATTATTTCAGCATAAACTTTTGTGTCTAAAAGAATATCAATAGGCTTCGATATATTCATGATCCGCTAATTGCAAGTGTTATACGAGTATGTGTGGTCAATTTTTGTTCTCGAATGACGTCACAGGTAGGCAGTTAAACAGTTAACTTTAAACATTATTAAAGCTTCTGTAGACAATGCATAATCGGTTGATAATGATTTACAGTGCAATAGTACTTTTCCTCGTCTTTTGTTTGGCGAGGTACCGATACCGGTGACAGATGCATTGAAGTTTTGACGTTTTAGCCCTAACCTTTGCGCTGCATTTTCGGATATAAGGGACGTTTGTGATCCCTGGTCCAGAAGTGCGAGCAGTGTGATGGTTAAATTGATACATGGTTATTTTTATTAAAATTCCATCTTTCAACTGTCTGCTCTTTCCTATTAATTGGCTCTAGCTCTAATTTCTTTGTTCCTGGTGTACCAGAATCGAATACCAAGAGCTAGAGTCAATCCGCATATTGAAAACACCATGAATGCATTACATTGATACAACGTGAAATCGTTTGAGTTCTGTTGATGATTGTTTTTGGATGTAAGGTTGATTTATTAGTTTCAATGTGCTTCGTAAAGAGGACTTGCTGATTATCATAGCGATGAATTAATATTTTCCACGCGGAATCATAGTTTTCTGAAGAAATATGCAAGTGTTGTTTTAGGCGCTCGGCTTCACCTCTGAGCTTGCTCTTTAAGTGCTGCATCTTTTGTTCCTTAGTCATAGAAGGATTGTTATGAACGACCCATAATTTGACCAAATGTTAAATATACTAAAATATTTTCCATTTAAAGTTCAACGGAAAATGAAACGGCTTATGCAATGGTTGTGACATATTTAACCGCAAGCTGAAAGCTACAACAATATTTACTAGTGCACGGTAAATATTAAACATTATGCACATCAGCGCACGACGATTTATATTACTTGTGCTTTTGATTAAGACGCTCTCAAATTAAATAATATAAAGGAGAATTTATCCGTCTATGCGCAAAATGAACTCTGAAACAATTTTCATTCAACTGCGAGGCATTTTACTTTGACTGTGAGGCATTCTATTTAGTCCTCAGAAATGCCAATGCATCTATAGCAATATTTATTTCATATTAGTTGCAAGTCATATGCTGCAGTAGACATCAGGTGGACTGTAAGTTCATTCGTCACTTCAATTTTATTAAAATAAAATAAAATAAAGAACTAGCTATAATTATTTATTTTTGTTTGTTTTAGTTTGATGTTTTAAAAATTTCGGTTAAGAGTTGTGATTTTTCGATGTCTGAGCAATGTTCTTTAATTTTTTTTCTATTCACAAGTGAGCAAGACGAACTAGTACACAGTTCACCTGATGATATATTGATACTGATACCCATAGAAACTAATTATAATCAATTAATTTTAAATTTATTATCTTTTAAAATTTGCCTAAATTAGGATTTTCTCTTCATCTTGTGAGTCTGTTTTCATACATAAATTTCACAAGGACAAACATCCAGACCCGTAATAATACTTGTTGTAGGCCATGCAAATACTTATTCCGTGCAGGATTCGAATTCTAAGAAACTCATTGATAAGCCACTGCGCCACATTGTCGTCAATTAATTTTAATCAAAATGCAGATGACCGCGTAGTGGCGGTGTGGCTAATCCTAACCCATATCCTCCGTTGGGTTCGTAACAACTAATAACTAAAACTGCGGTTGCCAATCAAACTTTTAAGTGTAATTTTAAGGATTATATCGCGTTTAATTTTACTTTTAATTCCCGACGTTTCTGGTGCTTCAGCACCCATGGTCACGAGACTAAGGTGTTTGACGTCCCGATGTCATAATTAGCCCGGCTACTTCAGTTTTAATATTAATTTTTAGTTCGATCTACGCAGAATGAGCACAGTACCTTGAAGTCTAGCAGTGGTATACTTGGTTTGGATTTAATTTTAATTAATTATAGGATCCCAAGCAGATGTTGCACCCATCCATCTTCTCTATTGAAATTAGGATGTTTTGAATTTCAATAGCCTCTGCTTCATCCTAGGTAGGAATCGGTGTTCTTTGCGAGTTGTGGTCTATCAAATCTAATGTAATGCAGCGGGACGATCTTGAACATGTTCACAAACTGCAGACTTCCCGATACGTCGGTGCTTCAAGTCAGCTATATGTTAGCTATATAAGACCGTCTATATAAAAAAATATAATTTATGTGACCAGGATAATAAACCTATATATTGATCTTTCTCAAGGATCTTTCGAAAGGTTTAGTTATAGGCCGTTTAATAAATTTATGGCGCGATCTTCTTAGTTAGGACCTTTATTTACGTTGTGTTTGCTTAGTAACTTTGTTATTTCAGGTGTCTCTTGAAAGAATGAATATTTACTAGAGTAATCGAAAGCTGTTGGTAGTGCCTTATAATTATTTTAAGCTAAAGAACCCCGTTAACGAAGGCAGGGCTCAAAAAGGTTAAATCGTCCCTATTCTACTTGTATTAGGTTCACATCAGTCAATTCCTTATTAATTAATCCCTTCCCGCTTGAAGGCTCACAATATTTATATATATAGTACCAGATACAAGGGCTTCGCTCTCCCACATTATAAAAAAATGTGGGGGAGGCACACGGCTCTAATTTGTATTTCTATTGTTTACTACATTTTGGATATTTTAAGCATAGTATTAATAAATTTAAAGATTTTTAATGACAATATTAAGCCTTTACTGTACTATTAATACTTAATGTTCGAAATGAATGTATTTGAACTTTATGCTAATTAATGCATTTTAATTGCTCAAAATATTATACCTATGATATTTTTAAATGTTTATATGTCACAGTCAAAACTCATAACCGGTCAAAACCACTTTTAACTGCAAAAATCAGGCAAAAATGGTTTTGACCGATGCCTTTAGTCAAAATATGTTTCGACTGATTTTTGTATTCAAAAGTGATTCTGACCAACGTTCTTAGTCAAAAGTAATTTTGCCTCATTTAAAGTTCAGACTATCGGTGAAAACTTACAGTATCAGTGACAGTAGATTAAGGTGTGGCTGGGGTGGCCCTTTGGGCCAACCTAAAGCCGCATACATTATAATGATATAAAATATAATATTGAGTGTACGCAGGAATTACACGCTTTAATTCCTTCCTCTCCTTTCCACCATAGGACAACCAGGCGGTTGGCGAGTCTCCATCCCTTTGTTGTCGATATTCCACGCATTAGAACCAAACTGTTTTCTTCGTCTTTTGAAATGCGTACAGCAAAGGAGTGGAATAATTTGCCGGCGTCTATCTTTCCGTCCGAATACAACCTGGGCGTCTTCAAGGCAAGAGTGAATAGGCTTTTGTTACGCTAAGACCATCATCAATTTACCATCTAAGGCTGCATCACCACTTACCACCAGGTGGGATTGTGGCCAAGCACTGGCTTATAATAAGTAAAAAAAAAAGAATAATTGAACTTTTAATTTCAGAAATTAAACAGTATTAGTCAAAAGAAGTTTGACTAATATTCTTATCAAACACTTTTAACCGATGGAATTTGGTCAAAATCACTATAACCCAATATTTTTGCAGTTAAAAGTTGTGATATCCTTAGTCAAAACTACTTTTCCCCGATTATTCAAAGTCAAAAGTGGTTTTGACCGGTTATGAAGTTTGACTGTAACATATATATTAATTAATTATTATTTATTAATAATAATATGCAGGTCACACAAGCATGGCAACTATGGCAAATGTCCCCTGTTGGAGGCCTATGTTCAGCAGTGGATTTTTCATAGGCTCTAATCGTAAAATGCAAATGCATTTTCAACCTAAGGAGCTAAGATGTAGCGTTTAATATAAAAATGACCTTTTTGTTCTTGAAATTAGTTATTCAAAACACATCCCAGCATTGAGCATGCTTCCCCGGTCGAGTCGGAGTCAGATTTCTGCAGTGTGGCTCATCCACCTACTTTCATATAACTGATTTTGTCAATGTATTCTAAAAGTGACAGCAAACAATAATTCAAAAATAATAATATAATTATGTTAATATATAGTAGTTTCAATATTATAATAACGGTTTTGTAAAAAACATAGCAGTTTAAAAATAATTAAAGTGGCTTAATTTAAGACTAGTCATAGTCAATTAGTAGAAAATGGATACAGAGTACGACTCAGACCTTAATTGTATTGTGATAAATAAAACAAATACAAATACAATAAGTAAATTTTCTTTCACTGTTTGCAAAAGTAAACCAAAATAACAGTGTATAATATACGTTCCATTGCTGTACACAGACCTCCGCTCATTCCTAATGATGAGAGTAAACAAAACACATTTCTAGTTATGATAATAGTGCTGCAGAAAATTTAATGTATAGGATAATTTAGTTTTTAGTTTTCCTTTATTTATATAATAATAATATATGTTGTAAATAAATAGCTGTTTCTGTAGCTAGTCTTGGAGTAATAACGTGTTAAACGTGACGTGATAAAGACTTTTCCTACAATTGTCAAGTGTCACAGTTAACGAAATATGGTTTCAATCATAGACTTAGGATATACTAGCGTATAGACCAACATAGTGTGCAAGGGAGAAGAAAATTCCTTATGGCAAAAATGCAAGATAGAAAGGATACCAAATCATGACTCTTCATTTTGAATTGACAGGTCTGCACAATTCGGCACGCAAATAGCTCCAAGATATTTTGTAATTTTTTAAATATAATAGTAGTTATTTTTAGTAAGTAACTTTTTCCAAAATGGTTAATTGTTCCGTAGTGAGTGTGCTGTTAATAATAGAAATAATCCTGATAATTTCCTATATCACAGGTAAATTCTCAAGACATCGTCAATGTTATGACGCGTTTATTTTTGGTTAAATTTATGTTACATACTGTTTTAAATATCGATATATTCAATTATTTTTGTTAATTTTGATATTTTGCAAAGAAAAAAGTCACGTTGTTGATAATTTGCATAATTGGTAAATACATTTTGTACAAAATATTTTACATGTACGCTAGGGATTGACTCAACTATATCAAAATTAATGTCGATATTTATCTTGAATGTTTATAATGAATCGATAGACTTACCTACACAACAAGAAAATAAATCTTGTTGTGTGAGGCAAGTCTCGATCATTTAAATTCTAAAATGTAATTTTTTTTTGCTTTTCAAACAGATTCCTCCGGATTCTATAATTAGAAGAAAAAGTGGT
This sequence comes from Parnassius orleans, assembly GCA_029286625.1. Taxonomy (NCBI): domain Eukaryota; kingdom Metazoa; phylum Arthropoda; class Insecta; order Lepidoptera; family Papilionidae; genus Parnassius; species Parnassius orleans. Next base: position 43,510 of record JAGSMP010000977.1, read on the forward strand.
TAAGGTTCATTGGACGGTTGGTTGGAATACTGAAAAAACTCAACAATTTGCAGCAAACATTTTCTTGAAGTATAAAAGAAAAGTAGAATAAAACAATTTTATTAAAAAGTCATTTCTACATTATTTGTACCAGTAAGTAAAATATATGTTATAATAAGACTTCAAAAATATAACTTTCAAAACTTTGATAAATATAGACAGATTTTCATACATTATAAAACTGTAGTACATTAAAACAAAAATCTGAGATCATCCTCTTTAAACCATTATGAACCCAACTAAGTATCGATTTATCAACCAAAATAAATGTATAACAAGCAACAACCGCACAGCCTCACGGTCACACATTACAAATTTCATGCTATTTTCCCCAAGGGGTTGAGCGGAGCTTCAGACTTCGGTTATATTCCCAAATCATTAACGATAAAACTTTTAGCGTAGTTAGGTATAGATATTTAGTAATGCTCCTCAAGCGCTACTAGAACGTTCACGCATGAGACGTGGTAGTATAAATTCCATAGTATTGATACTCACAACGGTCAATGCCCGATTCATGCAGCAATAGCCGACGACATTGTCGCGAGGCTTAAATAGCGTGGTTTATCCCTACAGCGTTATTCGTGAGAGAGGAACTCGTGGTTAAAGTAATAGCTGCGCAGATCAATAAATCTGCGAAATTAAAGTTACTTTGCCGCGGTCAGTCCATGAATGATTGATTATTTCTGTAACATACCGAGAATGAGAGAGAATAGAAGTGCATCTGTGTCCTCAGACACTTAGTACTTTACTGTATTAAATCATTATGTTTTAAAATTCATGCAGCTAAAATGATAATAAGTTTATTATTACTTTATACTTTCAGGGACAGATGAAAGAATATAAACATGAGAGCATGATGAAGTCTCATTAAACATATTGGCCTTTAAACAGAGTAATCTTATTTAACTGATTCTACAAGTTTCCTTCCTTAAATTATAAGTTTACATTCATACTTAAGTCGATTGTTAAAATAAACTTCTATAATCTATTTAATTATTAATTATTAAATGTTTAATTATCACAAGTAATACTTATATGAAAATAAAGCAGCCATTATGTTGTACTCCGTGTCCCCGTTTTGTTTCCCCATCAAAACATTTTTATAAAATATATAAAATATAAATAGGTATATACTTAGTTAAGTATCTACTATTTTACATATATTAACAATATGTTAAAAAATAAATTCCGTTAAAACTGCTTACGGCAATAGTATTTTCTCCAAAGATCATAGCTCGAAAATACAACATTCTGATGTGATTATTGGGAGTTTTTGGTTCGGTAAAGTCACCTGGGTTTTATACATTTGAATTAAAATCCAACAAAGCAGGTAGGTTCAGCTTATTCCCAGGAACATGTTATATGAATATTTTTTTAATTATTTTAGAACTATCATGGTAAAATTCAGTTAATTTTGAAGTTATTCAACTTCATGCACTAAACAATTTTTATAATCTTTTTTGCTTCCATGTAATCATTTTTCGATAGTCCTTTTAAGTAAAATACATCACTAGCCACAATTGACAAATCAAAAATTGATCACACGTTTTCGGGCTGTCAGGTGGTCTATACGCTAGTATATTCTAAGTCTATGGTTTCAATTAATAAATTTGAAATATTAATTTATTCTTAAATTTTACTCAACCTCAATTCATAGACGTAATTTATTTGGCTAATATTGAATTCTGTGGTTATTCCACGATACAATGAATCAAATTTCAATGATTTGAATCTTGGTCTGAGAGTACTGGCAAAGGACACAGCTTCGTGATAGGCCATTCGTGATTGACTCATTATAGGTTATGATGTAAACTACGCCCGCAAAGCTTTCTGAGACATCCATGACCTTGTAGCTATACTGAGGTTGAGTATTGCCGACCCATCTCGGAATTTTAATTTTAATTATGTTCTTTAATTCTCCTTTAGTTTTACTCCACTCGTGTTGAATATCTGGTACAATATTGGTCCCATACCGTGTGCTCACTCCAAACTCGTTGAAATAATAGTTTCTTTATTATACTCGGAGATAACCAAACGAGCGGGTTGGCTTCGATATGTTTGACAGCAAAGCGTTTTGTGTCGTAATTTGTCAAAAATATCAGAGGATTTATGCCAACGCAACACCAATGCTTTTGTTGATGATGATGAGCTGTTGTTGAAGTTAACAGTAGAGTCTTCAGATAAATCTTCCAGGAGTCTGGGTTCATTGCTGGACCATTTTCTCAAGTTAAAACCGCTTCCTCGTAATATGTCAATTAATTGCCGTTGTGCTTGCTTTGCTTCCTCGAGCTTGTTGCTACCATATATCAAATCATCGACACAGAATCTCTTCTTCAAGCTATAGGGTAAACGTCAGCGTCATCACTGGCTAACTGCTGCATCGTTCTGAGAGCCAAGTAAGGTGCAGCTTTCATACCATATGTAACAGTGCATAATTGAAATTCTTGCAAAGCGCCTTGTTCGATCCGCCTTATTATCTTCTGGAGTTGCTGGTCATTCTCTTGTACCTTGATCATATGATACATCTTTTTGCAATCTGCCGTATATACGTATTTGTAAGCACGCCAACTTAATAATAATTCCAATAAATCATGTTGCAGTTTAGGGCCGCACTCCATTAAGTCATTCAAGCTAACGCCAGTCGATGTTTTTTCCGATGCATTAAAAACAGCTCGTAACTTTGTAGTATTAGAGTCAAATTTTAGGACCCCGTAATGTGGTAAATAACATTGTATAGATTTATTCTCCACTGCCGGTTTCATATGGTTCATTGCAATATACTCATTCATAAAATGGTTTTATTTTTCACATAGCTGCCGATCTATTTCTAGCTTTCGCTCTAATTGCTTGAACTGTGTGACTGCCTATAGTTTCGAGTGACCTAATTGCCTTTCAAAGGCTTTCATCATCGGTAAACGTAATTCATATACTCCATTTGATAATCGTGTAGTAGTTTTGATATAATTATCTTCACAAAATTGCTCTTCTAAAGTTAATGAATGTTCATGCTCCGATATGTCTTCCATTTCCCAATAATTACAAATGTCTTCAATATTATTGATAGTAAAATAACACTTGAATGTTTTCGTCGTAGAACCAGACAATATCCAACCCATCTGCGTTAGCTGTGCTTTTGGTTGGCATGGCGAGCCTTTTAACACACCATCCGTGATGCTTTCAGCATAAAACTTTGCGTCTAAAAGAATATCAATAGGCTTAGAATATCGATATATTGTATTCATGATCCGCTAATTGGAAGTGTATGTGTGGCCAATTTTTGTTCTCGAATGACGTCACAGGTAGGCAGTTAATAACTTTAGACATTATTAAAGCTTCTGTAGAGAATGCATAATCGGTTGATAATGATTCACAGGTGCAATAGTACTTTTCCTCGGCTTTTGTTTGGCGAGGTATGAATACCGGTGACGGATGCTTTGAAGTTTTGACGTTTTGGCCCTAACCTTTGCGCTGAATTTTCGGATATAAGGGATGTTTGTGATCCCTTCAGATATGCGCGCAGTGTGATGGTTAAATTGATACATGTTATTTTTATTAAAATTCATCTTTCGACTGTCTGCTCTTTCCTATTCATTGCTCTAGCTCTAATTTCTTTGCTATAAGGTGTACCAGAATCGAATCCCAAGAGCTAGAGTTAATCCCGATATTGAAAACACCACGAATGCATTACATTGATACAACGTGAAATCGTTTGAGTTCTCTTGATGGTTGTTTTTGGATGTAAGGTTGATTTATTAGTTTCAATGTGCTTCGTAAAGAGGACTTGCTGATTATCTTAGCGATGAATTAATATTTTCCACGCGGAATCATAGTTTTCTGAAGAAATATGCTAGTGTTGTATTAGGCGTAGTTATACTAGTATTTGGCGCTCGGCTTCACCTCTGAGCTTGCCCTTTAAGTGTTGCATCTTTTGTGCCTTAGTCATAGAAGGATTGTTATGAACGACTTATAATTTTAAAAATTTAAGTTGACCATTTAAGACCAAATGTTAAATATACTAAAATATTTTCCATTTAAAATTCAACGGAAAATGAAACGGCTTATGCAATGGTTGTGACATATTTAACCGCAAGCTGAAAGCTACAACAATATTTACTAGTGCACGGTAAATATTAAACATTATGCACATCAGCGCACGACGATTTATATATTACTTGTGCTTTTACAAGTTAAGACGCTCTCTCAATTAAATAATATAAAGGAGAATTTATCCGCATCTATGCGCAAATGAACTCTGGAAACAATTTTCTTTCAACTGCGAGGCATTTTTACTTTGACTGTGAGGCATTCCCATTTAGTCCTCAGAAATGCCAATGCATCTATAGCAATATTTATTTCATATTAGTTGCAAGTCATATGCTGCAGTAGACATCAGGTGGACTGTAAGTTCATTCGTCACTTCAATTTTATTAAAATAAAATAAAATAAAGAACTAGCTATAATTATTTTATTTTGTTTGTTTTGGTTTGATGTTTTAAAAATTTCGGTTAAGAGTTGTGATTTTTCGATGTCTGAGCAATGTTCTTTAATTTTTTTTTATATTCACAAGTGAGCAAGACGAACTAGTACACAGTTCACCTGATGATATATTGATACTGATACCCATAGAAACTAATTATAATCAATTAATTTTTAAATTTATTATCTTTTAAAAATTTGCCCCTACAGTAGGATTTTCTCCTGTCTCGTGGAGTCAGTTTACATACATAAATTTCACAAGGACAAACATCCAGACCCGTAATAATACTTGTTGTAGGCCATGCAAATACTTATTCCGTGCAGGATTCGAATTCTAAGAAACTCATTGATAAGCCACTGCGCCACATTGTCGTCAATTAATTTTAATCAAAATGCAGATGACCGCGTAGTGACGGTGTAAGAATATTCACTAACCCATATCCTCCCGTGGGTGTCGTAACAACTAATAATTAAAAAACTGCGGTTGGCAATCAAACTTTTAAGTGTAACACTCTCCCCCCACAATATAGAAATAAGACCGTCTATATAAAAAAATATATAATTTATGTGACCAGGATAATAAACCTATATATTGATCTTTCTCAAGGATCTTTCTAAAGGTTTAGTTATAGGCCGTTTAATAAATTTATGGCGCGATATTCTTAGTTATTTAGGACCCTTATTTACGTTGTGTTGTGGTAACTTAGTTATTTCAGGTGTCTCTTAGAAGAATGAATATTTACTAGGTAATCGAAAGCTGTTGGTAGTGCTTTATAATTATTTTAAGCTAAGAACCCCGTTCACGAAGGCAGGCTCAAAAACGATACATCGTCCCTGTTCCAATTGTATCAGGTTCATCAGTCAATTCCTTATTAATTAATCCCTTCCCGCTTGAAAAGGCTCACAATATTTATATATTATAGGCCAGATATAAAGGCTTCTCTCCCATTATAAAAAATGTGGGGGTGGCACACAGCCCTAATTTTTATTTCTATTATTTAATACATTTTGGATATTTTAAGCACAGTATTAATAAATTTAAAGATTTTTAGAAAATATTAAGCCTTTACTATACTATTAATGCTTAGTATTCGAAATGAATGTATTTGGAGTTTATGCTAATTAATGCATTTTAATTTTTCTAAATATTATATCTATGATATTTTTAAATGTTTTAATGTCACAGTCAAAACTCATAACCTGCAAAAATCAGGCAAAAATGGTTTTGACTGATGCCCTTAGTCAAAACAGTTTCGACTGATTTTTGTAGTCAAAACTGGTTCTGACCAACGTTCTTAGTCAAAAGTCATTTTGCCTCATTTAAAGTTCAGACTATCGGTGAAAACTTGCAGTATCAGTGACAGTAGGTTAAGGTGTGGCTGGGGTGGCACCCTAAAGCCGCATACATTATAATGATATAAAATATAATATTGAGTGAATTACACGCTTTAATTCCTCTCTCTCCTTTCCACCATAGGACAACCAGGCGGTCAGCGAGTCTCCATCCCTTTGTTGTCGATATTCCATGCATTAGAACCAAATGGTTTTCTTCGTCTTTTGAAATGCGTACAGCAAAGGAGTGGAAAAATTTGCCGGCGTCTATCTTTCCGTCCGAATACAATCTGGGCGTCTTCAAGGCAAGAGTGAATAGGTTTTTGTTACGCTAAGACCATCATCGTCATCATCACCAAAAATACACAAACCGAACGCTCCATTACGTCCAATAGTGAGTCAGAACGATTCGCCAACTTACAGATTGGTTCAACTCTTAGCAAAAACACTATCACCACTCAGAGAACACACAAGAGCACACACTAAGGATTCATACATTTTGTTAGTGAGATAAAAGACCTATGTCTTACTGACAATGAAACTATGGTCAGTTTTGATGTTCAGTCTCTATTTACATGCCTACCTGAAGACTGCATCTCAATTGTAATTAGGAAACTAGAGGAAAACAACATACAGCAGAATATGCAGTATTGCTTAGACATTGTCTTATCTGGCTATCTATTGTGGATGGAAGAGTTTTACAACAAGTAGATAGTTGCAATGGGCTCACTGGTATCTTCCATTGTCGCCGATATTTTCATGGAGGACTTTGAGAAAAGCCTGCTTACTGCACCAGTAACTCAAGGTTCTACAAGCGGTACGTAGACTATACTTTCAATTTTACCATCAGACAAAGTAACTGCATTTTAGAACATCTTAATTCCATAAACTCTAAAATTTAATTTACTATGGAGTTAGAGGCAAATAATTCTTTAGCTTTCCTAGATGTATTGTCATTCGAAATCCTAACAACACCATAGGTCACACCGTGTATAGGAAAAAGACCCATACAAACAGATATTTAAATGAATCCCACCATCATCCTTCACAGTTGGCTACCGTGGGCAAATCTTTGTTATAGAGAGCACGAGGGATCTGTGACAGCAAACACCGGCCGCCGAGTCAGCACGTCAAGCAGGTTCTGCACGACAAAGCTTCGGGTCTCGCGCCTACGTCACAGTGACCGAGTGAAGCCGGCCACAGTCGAGCGTGCCTGCTGTACTACCATATGTCAGAGGTGTCACAGACAAGATTGGCTACATCTTGAAGCGAGCTTCTATAAGAACATTCTTCAAGCCGCCGAAGAAGATTAGTCAGTTCTTACCATCCGTCAAGTGCAATATTCCTCTACAAGATGCAGGAGTGTAAGCTTGATTGTGAATGTGGTCTCTCATATATAGGGCAAACAAAACGATCTATTAAAACCCGCGTAAAGGAACACATAGCTGACGTGAAGCACCAACGTTCCGGGAAGTCTGCAGTTTGTGATCATATCCTAGAGCCCCGCCATTACATTAGATTTGATAAACCACAGATTCTCGCGAAAGAACATCGATTCCTGCCAAGGATGATACGTGAGGCTATTGAAATTAAAAACATCCTAATTTCAATAGAGGGAGGTTGGTACTACCACCTGCTTGGGATCCTGTAATTAATAAAATTAAACTAAACCCAAGCATACCACTGCAAGACTTCAAGATACAGTTAGTTCATTCTGCGTAGATCGGACCAAAATTAATAATTAAAAAAGCTGAAGTTACTCCGGATTAACTTTAACATCGGGACGTCAATCACCTCAGTCCCCCGTGACCATGGGTGCTGTAAAGCGCCCGAAACGTCGGGAATTAATAAAATAAGTTAATTAAACGCGATATAATCCGTAAAAGTAGTTTAATTCACAATGTTTACGCAATCTAAATTGATCTTTAAGTATAATATTAATAAGGTGAAATTATCTTTCAACAGTTATAAATCTTACTAACACTTATTTGCATACGTGGCTTAGAATATAATTATTTTATAAACCAAACTTATATTTATAATAAAGTTCAGATGTGTAAACGGTGTGAACATCTTCCCGGGCCCTTGAAAGCTTGCTTTCAAGTGTTTTCTATCAGGTTTGTTATGTACACAGTTAAAGATCTTCTTTATATTCTCTTAAACTGTAGACGTCAGCCGTGCGTTGAGAACACCATCCGAAGTTCAGGAAATATGTGTCATGCTTACAACAGTTATGTTAGACCATAGAGGCCTGGCGTTGAGTTTCCTATAACAATCAAATCAAAATGGTTCTTATCTGTGCAGAACAGTTATTTGTGTTCCTGTAAATAAGCTGGTCCATTGTTGTTGTTGCCACTTGATCAGGGCGTTTAAATTGACTAAATTGCTCGTTGTTGTAGTCCTTACGCTTCAGTGTCAGAAATTATATCAATAATCTTTTGATTATAAAGTGTCCATGGGTAAAAGGTTTAAGGTTATTAGGCAAAGGATTAGAAGGACAAAACTTTGGAGATTCTAGGGATATCCTTGACTTGTATAAGCAAATATATAATTCCTTAATGTAGAATTTAATTTATTCTAAAAGGTAACTCTTCTATATTGCAATAATTGTGTATTAACTGTTGAGCTCTAAATCTAAAACAATGTTATTATTTACGTTATCAAGACATGTAATTTCGCATTTATACAAACTTTCCGTTAGTTTAAGAAAATATATTATATTTTGAATGAATAATTTAATTTTAAAATGCTTACAGTTATGGTTATAGAACATATTATTGTGATAGTTTTCTTTACAAAATAGAAATTAGGACTTTATATTTGTTGATCCGAACCAGTAACTAAAACATAACGCGATATCCATCGTTATCTACCGTCAAGTTACATAGAGTAAAATATAGTTATTTAATAAATAATAAAGAAACTATAGTTGCATTTTTTTATTTAAGATTTGTGAGAATACTCGTCCTTTGTCTTATAAAATGAAAATGAATTAAAAATAACTAAATTTAAACATTATTTTCTAGAAAATTCAATAAGTACCAGTTCAAAATTAAACGCAAATCACTTAACTCGTTAATAGTCCGAAAGAGGTAATGAAATCTACAACCTATTCTTATTCTATAATATAGTTAATTATTCTAGAGGGTTTATTCTAGTATACTCGTGCTAATTATACGAAAATATAATTTTTGGAGCTGTTATATGCCACAAATGATTTTAGGTACTTAACAAATGAATTTAAATGTAACAATTCAATTTAAGTCCACAAAACATTTACACAAGTTTAATCGTGTCGTATTGTCTATGTCGGCTGAAATGTGGTACCTAGTTTTATAATACACAGTACTAATAGTAATAGTTCGTGGGTGCCGTATGTTGAAACTAGCTGTCGTATAAAATTACTAACAAAAACATTTACGTATTATTTAATTTAGTTTTAGATTTTGTAGTGATGTTGCACTATTGCCTGGAAGGCTGAGGAGTTACACTTGCTCCTGCTAACAAGCAGTGCATGCATAGTCTGGAATAGACTCAAAATGTATAATAGTGGTGCACTATTGCCAACTCTAGGCGTTGGAAGGCTGTGGATACACACTGTGTCCTGCTAACAAAAGGCGCACGTAAAGGTTAGAAGATTCAAAATGTATAATAGTGGTGCACTGTTGCCAACTATAGGGGTTGGAAGGCTGAGGAGACACACTGGCTCCTGCCAATGCATGCACGCATAGGCTAGAAGATTCAAAAATGTAATAGTGGTGCACTGCCAACTCTAGGGGTTGGAAGGCTGAGGAGGCACTGGCTCCACGCAACAAGCAGCGCACGTATAGTCTAGAAGATTCAAAATGTATTAGTGGTGCACTGTTGCCAACTCAGGGTTGGAAGGCTGAGGACACTGGCTCTCACCAACAAGCAAGCGCACGTATAGTCTAGAAGATTCAAAATGTATAATAGTGGTGCACTGTTGCCAACTATAGGGGTTGAAGGCTGAGGAGACACACTGGCTCTACCCAACAAGCAGCGCACGTATAGTCTAGAAGATTCAAATGTATAATAGTGGTACTGTTGCCAACTATAGGTTGGAAGGCTGAGGATACACTGGCTCCTGCACAAGCAGTGCAATGCATAGGCTAGAAGATTCAAAATGTATAATAGTGGTGCACTGTTGCCAATCTATAGGGGTTGGAAGGCTGAGGAGACACTGGCTCCCTAACAAGCAGTAATGTAGGCTAGAAGATTCAATGTATAATAGTGGTGCACTGTTGCCAACTATAGGTTGGAAGGCTGAGGAGACACACTGGCTCCCGCTAACAAGCAGTGCACGCATAGGCTAGAAGATTCAAATGGTAATAGTGGTACACTGTTGCCAACTCTAGGGGTTGGAAGGCTGAGGAGACACACTGGCCTCGCTAACAAGAAGCACCATAGCTAGATTCAAAATGTATAATAGTGGTGCACTGTTGCCAACTATAGGGGTTGGAAGGCTGAGGAGACACACTGGCTCCCGCTAACAAGCAGCGCACGCATAGGCTAGAAGATTCAAAATGTATAATAGTGGTGCACTGTTGCCAACTATAGGGGTTGGAAGGCTGAGGAGACACACTGGCTCCCGCTAACAAGTAGCGCATGCATAGGGGAAGATTCAAAATGTATAATAGTGGTGCACTGTTGCCAACTCTAGAGGTTGGAAGGCTGAGGAGACACACTGGCTCCCGCTAACAAGCAGCTCACGCATCCTTTAGAATTGTCTCGATACTATCTGCATAACTTCAGAAAACCAATAATTAATCACAAGAATAAGATTTTAGTTTAATATTATCTATATTTGTCCCATTAATATTCTTTATGTCTTCGAATACCTAACGATACGCAGTGTTTTACCATATAAAAAATATATTTTAATAACAAGTGGTTGATTGAGTTATAATAGTTTTAGGTAAAGTAGGATTATAATTATAGTTCTGTTTTAAAGTGTAGTACATATTAAACGTAATATATACCTTTGGTTTATTAGACAGTCACTCAAATTTTTAAATATTTTTTTTAAGTAAACGTATATGTTAATGTGAAATAAAAATAATAAATAACTAAATATAATTATATTATAGTGACAACCATAATAAGGGAGAATGAAAATGAAAATAATGCATTATTATAATATCGTCGTCAACGTTTGTACACCGTCAACGTCATAATATTTTCTAAATATTATTTCGAGTGTCTAAATTCTAACTTATATTTGCAATTCAAAATAAATCGCAGTTAAAACAAACACATTTTAAAGCAAATGGGATATTTTAAGTTTTATAGAAATAGCACATTAATTGTATTGTGTCCAAAAGTCATTTGACTAATATTTTCTAAATTTCACTACATCAGTTTGAAGGTAATATGAAATTAGATATGAATAAAGTAAATGAGAGGTAGTTAATCATTGTATGCGCTCCTGATTTGTTCCGGCGCAGGTAAGTGGTGCGAAACCGGTAATAAACAGCTGTTGCTAAGCGCGGTGCGACCGCAGTTACAGCGACGAATGATGCACAGCAAAAGCGACAACATGGGATGAATCACCCTCAAATTTCTGGAATAGAAATAGTGTAATTGGCTTAGCAACAAACAAGCGCAAATAAAATGGTATTATAATATCTTAGATAGTTATTTAAGTAATAACTAATAAATAGATTTGGAATGCAGTAAAATTTAACGAGATATTAAGTTTGATTTTTAATTGTTATAGATAATTGTATGGTTATATAATTATGATTATTTGTATACACTTGAGGTACTACCCTTAAAATGCATAATTTTAAATTTTATGCATCTGAATGTGTTTGAGTTTATTTGTATAGATAAAACAGTGTGTAAAATTGTATTTAGGGCCTAGCTAAAAAATAGGCATATTGAAAATTTTCACGACTGGCGATTAATATCAACTATTGTATTATTGCGGTACTTGATTTTCTGGTCACACTAATCAAGGCCAGAATAGGAAATGGACAAAAAGGAACGGACTCACCAAATAATCGGGTATAGGTTGAGGCACAATCTTGATGCCCGCGTTCATGTTGCTTGTAGAAATTAAGGTGAGACATAATATCACTCTTGGTCGCGTGATCGCTCGGTAAACAATTGCCATAAAAATGTGTAAATTTCTTGCATATATTCAGAGTTGACAAGTGTAGCTGGCGGATCTAGTAGACGCATAATCGTAGGGTAGGCTTCGAAGACATAGGGCCGAATTTTGTAATTAGTTATCTCCAACTCGATGTAATTTGTCGACTATGGATACGACGACGTTAAATGGTCTGCTGCACGATCCACAAAGTAATTAGCCGATCTCCTGGCACCTCGCGAGGATCTAGGCGCTGATGATAGGCGTGGCGTGGCGATGACCTATTGACCTTCACCCTTGACCGGCGTATATGAATCTTCGGAATCCGATATTTATGTAGCAGGTCCTGTCACGGTCGCAACTTTTGTACGATAGTGTACAAAGAAAAGATAGATTAGAGTATCACAAACTTGATTTAATGTATTTGTTTCAATTTACAAGAGTTAATGTTATATTTTTGAGGAAGTGCTAACAGTTTGAGGGTCGAAAGGTAAAGGTATAAATTGTATGTCCGTTGGCTGTTACAATGACGACATATAAAAACGTAATGGATTGCTATTGGTAGAATAATTCACAATGTTTACGCAATCTAAATTGATCTTTAAGTATGATATTAATAAGGTGAAATTATCTTTCAACAGTTATAAATCTTACTAACACTTATTTGCATACGTGGCTTAGAATATAATTATTATATAAACCAAACTTATATTTATAATAAAGTTCAGATGTGTGAACGGCGTGAACAACTACTTTTCCCCGATTATTCGTAGTCAAAAGTGGTTTTGACCGGTTATGAGTTTTGACTGTAACATATATATTGAATTTAATTATTATTTATTAATAATAATAATGCGCGGTCACGCAAGCATGGCAACTATGGCAATTGTCCCCCCTGTGGAGGAGGCCTATGTTCAGCAGTGGATTTTTCATAGGCTCTAATCGTAAAATGCAGATTCATTTTCAACCCTAAGGGCTAAGATGTAACGTTTTTAATATAAAAAAGACCTTTTTGTTCTCGACGTTAGTTATACAAAACACATAACAGCATTAAGCATGCATCCCCGGTCGAGTACGAGTCAGATTTCTGCAGTGTGGCTCAACCACCTACTTGACAGCAAGAGCCATAATTCAAATAATAATAATATAATTATGTTAATATATAGTAGTATCAATATTATAATAACGGTTTTGTAAAAAAACATAGCAGTTTTAAAAATAATTAAAGCGGCTTAATTTAAGGCAAGATGACCACTACCCTTCATCAAATAAAAACAAACAGAATAATATAAATAAAACAATAAAACAACCATAGTTACGCAAACAAAAGCAAGTTTAAAATCAAAAGAGAACAAGTAGCAAAATATGCACATTCAATGTGAGATCCTATCAACAAAAGAAAGAACTTTAGAACTAAATAATGCAATAGAAAAATTAATTGGGACATCATAGGACTCACAGAAATTAAAAGATAGGATATATCATTGAGGAACATAAGACTATATATTTTGTTATATAGGAGACACAGGGACTTCATGGCAGTAGCTTCTAAAAGAAATCACTAAAGGCAACATATTAAGCTTTTGGGAATATCAGAGAGAGACTCTGTTAAAACTGAACTTCGAGGAGGGACCACTATCACTGATACAAGTATATTCTCCCACTGATAGTTCAAGTGAAGAAGAAATCACAAAATTCTACAATGACTTAACAAGGCGCAAGAACTGCTGATAAAACAGGCTAATCATTGGAGATTTTAATGCAAAATTGGACAACCTAAACCTCATGAAAATCTTATAATAGGGAAAATATGGTTACGGCATAAGGAACGCTAGAGGTGAACGCCTAATACAATATGCACATGAGAACAAGTTGGCAGTGATGAACACATATTTCAAGAAGAAAAGTTCCAGAAAATGGACATGGATATCGCCAGATCATAAAACAAAAAACGAAATTGACTTTATACAGGCTAACCCAAAATCCGTAACTAATGTAGAAGTTCTGAACAAAATAAGTTTCCCGTCTGACCACAGGATTCTAAGATGCTCTATAAAAATTCAAAAACCTAAAATTAGCCGAGGAACTTTCAAAACCATACCCAATAAATTGAAGTCCATACATGATAAAAACAACTACATACAAAACCTAAAAGAACTTACCAATATTGCAAGAATTTCTAAAGGAAAATAAACTGTACAATCCTTCAGTGACAAACTGGAAGAAGCAATCAAAAAGCCTTAAAATTAATGTAAAAGCAAATAATAAACACAAAGAAAAGATCATTAGCGAACACACACAAATTTAATTTGTAGAAGAACTGCACTTATGTTCACAAGAACAAGTCCAAAGAAATGAGAGAGGAACTAAAAATTGTTCAAAGAAACCAACAGATCAATCAAAAAAGATTATGCTAACCATAGAAGAGAAATTATAGAAAAAAATATGTATACTTTCCGTAGTTCAAAAAGAGCCTTTAAGGAATTATCTACGCACAAAAATTGGATACAAAGTCTAAAATGTGAAAAAGGTGAAAACAAAGACAGAGAAGGTATAATAAAATGTGCAACGGCTTTCTATACTTCTCTTTATGCAAAACCACCACGTGATATGACACAAGAAGAAAAAGATTATAGTAATATAACTGGAGAAGATATAGCAGAAACACCAGTAAACCCAATAACTGAAATAGAAATATTGTTAAATCAAACGACTAAAACCCGAAAAGAGCCCAGGCGAAGATAACATCACAAACGAAGCCCTCAAAATCGGAGCGCCAACCCTGGCTGCATATCTAGCAGAATTATTCAATTTAGTACTGGAAAAAGAGCAAGTACCATCACAATGGAGTAAATCAAACATAATACTATTGTATAAAAGAATCCGCTCGACATCAGCAACTACAGGCCTATCAGCTTACTATCAACAATATATAAACTCTTTTCATCAATCATCCTAAGAAGAATAGCACCAGATATTGACAATAATCAGCCAATAGAACAAGCGGGCTTCCGGTCGCACTACTCAACAATAGACCACATTCACACAATGGAACAAATAATCGAGAAATATAAAATTCAAAACCACTCTACATAGCTTTTGTGGACTATTCCAAAGCATTCGACAGCATAGTACACCCACCTATATGGACTGCTCTAAGAAATAATGATGTAAACAAAACATATGTAAATATCATAAAAAACATCTACTCTAAAAATGTAAGTAGAGTAAAACTGGAAAGACAAGGGGAAGAGTTCACAATTGGTAGAAGGGTGCGGCAGGGAGACCCGTTGTCTCCAAAGCTATTCATAGCTGTACTAGAAGACATTTTCAAAAACATTAATTGGGAAAATAAAGGCATATGGATACTCAATAATAAATTAACACACCTAAGGTTTGCAGCTGACATTGTTCTTTTTAGTGAATCCGCGACAGACTTAGAAGCAATGCTACAAAGATTAAAATTTGAAAGCAAAAAAATCGGTCTACACATGAACGCATCCAAAACTAAAATAATGTCAAACAGTCAAAAGAAAACAATCAAAGTAGAGGAAAAACCGATAGAATATACAAATGAATATGTGTACTTAGGTAAATTAGTGTCCTTTGATGAAAATAGTAATGTAAACGAAATAGACAGACGAATAAGTGCAGCGTGGAAGAAATACTGGGCTCAAAAAGAAATTCTAAAAGGGAACTATAGTCTTAATATAAAAAAGACTATAATGGATTCTTGCATTCTTCCAAGCTTAACTTACGCTAGCCAGACTTGGGTCTTCACCGAAAAAGTAAAAAACAAAATTTCATCTTGTCAACATGCAATGGAACGTAGTATACTGAAACTGAGAAAAATACAAAAAACGAGAAACGCAGACATCCGCATGAAAACAAAATTAACAGATGCTCTTCATTTTAGTTTGAAACAGAAGTGGAACTGGGCAGGGCACTTGTCGAGATACAAAGATAAGAGATGGACTTACCAAACAACTAAATGGCAGGGCCCAAAAGGCAAAAGAAACGTGAGAAGACAGAAGAAAAGATGGTCCGATGACATAATAAACATAGCAGGAAAAGTTGGATGCATGCGGCCAGGACAGGGAAAATGGAAAAATATGGAGGAGGCTTTTACCCACAGGGGCCACATAACAAAAGAAAAATGGGAACGAAATTATTAGAATTAGAGTTAATACATTTGTAACAATTGTTAAGTGGAAAATAAAGCTGTAATAATAAGTAATAATAATTTAAGACTAGTCATAGTCAACGCAATTAGTAGAAAATGGATACAGAACGACCCATTGTTCATGCCACAATTAGGTTGTTATATTTTCCAGACCTTAATTGTAATGTGATAAATAAAACAAATACAAATACAATAAGTAAAATTTTCTTTCACTGTTTGCAAAAGTAAACGAAAATAACAGTGTATAATATACGTTCCATTGCTGTACACAGACCGCTCATTCGTAATGAATGGGGTAAACAAAAATACATTTCTAGTTATGATAATAGTGCTGCAGAAAATTTAATGTATAGGATAATTTTAGTTTTTAGTTTTCCTTTTATGATAATAAATATTAATATAATAATATGTTATGTTGTAAATAAATAGGTGTTTCTGTAGCTAGTCTTGGAGTAATAACGTGTTAAACGAGACGTGATAAAGACAAGACAATCTTTTCCTACAATTGTCAAGTGTCACAGTTAACGAAATATAGTTTCAATTAATAAATTTGAAATATTAATTTATTCTTAAAATTTTTAATGTTCCTTATTTCATAGACGTAATTTATTTGGCTAATATTGAATGCAGTGATATAAATAGAATGCATATGCTTGGTTCCTTAACATGAGTGAAACTAAATAGCTAACTTGCGAGGACAACTTCAGACAGGGGACAAGGGTAAAACGTTTTGTTCAAAATCTGTCTGACTCCTGTCATCTTATTAAAAAGTTTTGAACATTTGTCTTGCATATTTTGTGACGAAAACAAAATGTATTTTAACACATTTATTTTTGTCGTATATCCTCAATTCAAGGCACTCCCATCGTTGCCTGAAAGCATCGGAATCTTCGGTATTGGGGTTCGGTTTTCCGGACCGATACGACAAGAGACTTTCAAGAAAAAGGCACAATCTTTTTAAAAGGCCGGCAACGCACCTGCATTTTTTTTATAATTGGCTGCAGGTAGTCAGCAGTAGCTACACCATCAGGGGACTGTAAGTCATCTGTCTGACTACATTATAAAACAACTTTATTTGACTGTACAAACAAATGATTAATAATATGTCTTACTTCATCTTCACCACTAGCCCGGCTTCACACGGGTGATTTTCTGAATCTTGACAACAACGTCATCTACCGAGTCTAATTGTGACTCATATAGATCATCCAGAGACCCACTCAAACACACACAAAAAAAATCATCAAAATCAACAGTACAAACAACTACACTGGAAATGTTTCAGTTGTTTGATGAATTACCTAATAGGAACTAGATATCATTATCCAAGCTTTCTGATAATTGCTTGTGACGTAATTATCTCACGAAATTATTCATGCGCTAACGACATCAGTAGCTATGTTACACAAAAAACATGTTACGTTAACATGACGTGGATTGACGTCAATTAATTGAAAAACTGTTTTGTATACATATTTATGTATGGTACATAATAATATCTTCGCTGTTTCTTAACCGATTTTAAAGATTTTTTTATTGACTAGACTATCTTTAAGGAAATCCCATTAAAATTTAAAGAGAAATTTCACTCCTAAAGGGTGAAAAAATAGAGATAAATTATTTAACTATATAAATAATGTTCTTGTTGGCATATTGAGATTGTATTTTCTTTAGAATACTCAAAAGTATCGAACAACTAAACAAAAAAAAAAAAACTAAGAAGAATAAAATAAAATTTCACATAATTTGATAGCTTCTGAAATTGGGGTTTTAATACTGCAATATTCTTTGGCATAGAACCGTCTCTAGAACCCATTAAATTATGCGGAAATTATTTTATTTAAGCCGTATGTCTCACTAATAATAAGTAGCTTCTATCCGATTATATTATAATGATGTACACAAGGACCGCCTTGTGTACGTCATGTTGTCTCTGAATCATATCTCATACCGATGAGATATGATTCAGAGAGTATCTCATTTGAACTTTACCAATATATTATTTTAAATACCTAATATAGCCGTTTCGATTAAAAATGCGATGCATTGTCACCCCTAAGAACTAAGATAGAATGCCTCGTTTACCTCGGTCACCAAAGGGTCACCAGTTCTCTACACTCACCATACGAAATACCAGTTTAAAATAGTAGCTCAATGCTGTGATAGGAAAAATTTTAAGCATAACTTAGATTCGTTTACCCTGGAAATCAATTGAATTAAAACAAACTATTAAGAATATATTTTTGTAAGAAAAATCTTTATGAACAATCAAAGGAAACAATGTAACCTCAATACACAAGGGGGTGGCCATTTTGGAAATTTGACACGTCTACAAGACTCGTCTTACACAATTATCTACACATAAAACTTATGCTTTGTAATCGTTTTGAATTAATCTATCTGCTTATAATTCTGGTAGTGATCACAACTGGTAACGATCACCGAATGGTTAGAGGCACACTGAACCTAAACGTTAAGTTGGAGAGGTGTCGTCTAATGAAGTCAACGCTCCGTCCCCCTCGTGCTCTAATCCAAAGTCCCGAAACCTTTCAGCTCAAGTTACAAAACCGTTTTCAGCGCCTAGAAGACTGCAATACAGTGGACGATATGAATGACAAGCTCGTAGAAACTGCCCATGGGGTCGAAGCTAAGTTTTGCATGACCCGCCGCAGAAAAACACAAAAACTCTCGGATCACACTCTTAATCTCATCGCTGTTAGACGGGAAATGAAGCTGCAGTCTTCAGTAGATTTGACAGCATACAGGTAACTGAACAGACAGATCTCCAAATCCATGCGGCGGGACTTACGCAACTTTAATACTGTTCGTATTAAAGAAGCGATCGAGCGGAACCAGGGTTCCAAAGTCTTTGCCAGAGATCTGTCTGCCAGAGATCTGTCTGCCAGAAAGAGCCAACTATCGAAGCTGAAGACCGAAGGTGGCAGCATCGCTTCCGGGACACCTGAGATTTTGAGTGAGATTGAGAGGTTCTATAGGCAGCTGTACACATCATCGTTGGAGCTAAACGCAAGTGTGAGTAACGATCCATTCTTCGGCAAATTGTACAGAAAACCGAGGAGTACAATTTGCCACTATATCTTGCGTATGTGGACTATGAGAAATCCGTTGATTCCGTCAAAATTTGGGCGGTGCTGCAGTCCCTTCAGCGGTGCCAAGTTGACTGTCGGTATATCGAAGTGCTGAAGTGTTTGTACAGTAGGGTTACGATGGCTATCCGAGTACAGAACCAGAGTACGAAACCAATCCAACTGCAGTGAGGTGTAGGTCAGGGTGACATTATATCCCCGAAACTCTTCATCGCTGCATTGGAAGACGTTTTCAAGCTACTGGACTGGAAAGAATACGGTATTAACATCAATGGCGAGTACATCACTCACCTTCGATTTGCCGACGATATAGTCCTAATGGCAGAATCGCTGGAGACCTAAGCATTATGCTCAATGATCTCAATAGTGACTCCCAACGGATAGGTCTTTACATGAACATGAACAAAATAAAGATCACGTATAACGTCCATGTCACACCTACGCTGGTAGTTGTTGGAAGCACTAAGCCCGAAGTTGTTGGCAAGTATGTTTACCTGGGACATACAGGTCCGACTAGGTAAGTCCAAATTCGACCGAGAGGTCAATCGACGGATTCAAGTCGGCCGGGTTGCGTGCGGGAAATTACGACACATCTTCTCGTCAGGTATACCTCAAAACTTGAAAACGAGACTGTACAACCAGTGCGTGTTGCCAGTGATAACTTATGGAACTGAGACGTGGTCCTTCACTGCTGGCCGTATGAGGAAGCTCAAGGTCGCTCAGCGAGCTATGGAGAGGGTTATCTCGTTGTTTCTCTGCGTGATAAACTTAGAAATGAGGATATCCGCAGTAGAACTAGAGTGACCGACATAGCCCAACGGATTGGTAAGCTGAAGTGTCAATGGGCCGGCCATATAGCTCGAAGAACCGACAACAGATGCGGAAAAAGGTTCTCGAGTCTCGTACCGGTTGGCGAAGTGTAGGGCGATCCCCCACTAGATGGAGCGACGACCTGGTAAGACATGTGAACAGGAATTCGATGGACGCAGGTTGGACGCAGGCAGGATGGACCGTGCTTTGTGGCATTCCTTGGGAGAGGTCTATGTTCAGCAGTGGACTTGTGAAGAGCTGTAATGATGATGATCATTATGATGATGATGATGATTGTAATTCGAAGTGTTAAACTTTCACCACAAATTTTGATAGTCTTAGCCAAAGATCATTATTTTAACTACGTTCCAATGTCAGGTAAAAGTATACACGTAGTCTAATATTAGTAATTTTAAATTAATTGATAAATATTACGTAATCATTAAATAATACAATGCACCCAACATTGTATAACGTTGTTAAACGTCAAGAATACGGCATTATGTTGACGAAATTGGGTGATGTGTTTTCCAAATATCCATACTAATATTATAAATGCGAAAGTGTGTTTGCTTGTTTGTTTGTTTGTTTGTTTGTCCTTCTTTCACGTCGCAACAGAGCGTCGGCATGGCATGATTTTTTGTATGGGGATTGTTCGGTGGCTGTAGAGTGACATAGGCTACTTTTTTCCGCGGAAAAATATCTCATTCCCGTGGGAAAATCGAATATGTTGCACAAGTTTGTCCTTCTTTCACGTCGCAACAGAGCGTCGGCATGGCATGATTATTTGTATGGGGATAGTTCGGTGGCTGTAGAGTGACATAGGCTACTTTCTTCAGCGGAAAAACATATCATTCCCGTGGGAAAATCGAATATGTTGCAAAATTAAATTCAGCTAGGTGGCGCCACCGTGATTCTACAAGACGGACGACGGTACGATGGACGAATACAGAAGGTCAGCATTATTATGTCTTTTTACCAAAATTAAGATAAAAAATGTATGGATCTGTATTTTTCCGCGCAGGGCCGGGAAGAGAGCGATAAAAAACATAAAATTCACCAGCTGATTTTCTTCAAACGTTTTGGTGCATCGTAATTCACAGAATAGGCGATAACCTCGCAGACGATATTAAGTAATCCGTTGATGCTCTGCATACCCCGCAAGGGTTACAGGCGTGATTATAAGTATGGATCAGAAATACTATCACCACCTGTCACGCTTTTACCCTTAACTATTACTTAACAATGGTAGAAACAGTTCTTAGTAAGCCTTATTAATAAGCCTTAGTAATATTTATTGAACGGAAATGAATACAGTTCTTATGTATATGTGGTTATGAATGAATCAGTATTACAATAAGAAAAATTGTGCAAAATTATAAGAAAATATTTTTGAGAGTTCTTATTAACTAACGTATACATAGTTTAAATTGATTCCGCTAGATGTCGTTACTAGGTTTTAAAACGCGGTAACGAAATGTTTCCTGACATGTACTTAACTCCCGTTGAGCCGCGCGTCAACTTATAGTGCATACGGTACCTATTGGCTTAAATTGTTTCTATTTCGTAGCTTATTCGACTACCTGCTTTCGATTTCGGTTGTTTGTTATTTGCTTTGTGATTTGGTTAAGGTTGAATGGATTTATATTGGCTTTCATTTTCGGATTTGTGTATTTTTTTTGATTGGTTTGGTTGATTTGGTTGGTATTCCTTTATACATATTAAGACTCTGGTTTTGATTTTGGATTTTGTTTATTTAGAATCGTGAATTGGTTTTCGTTGTTTTAGGTTGTTTAACAATATTTCAAAGGAATATTAATAGTATAGATAGTGTATACGGTACCTATACACTTACTTCTTTTTTCGTTGGTTATATTTATATTGACTACTGCTTTCGATTTCGGTTTTCTGCGATTTGTTTTGTGATTTGGTTTAAGTTGATTCGTTTTTTTTTTGGCTATCGTTTTCGCATTCGTGTTGTGTCTTGAATTGGTTTTGTTGTTTTGATTTTAAAAAATATTTAAAAGGAATATTTATTCCTTTTAGATATTTAGTTGCTAAAAAATATTTAAAATTTAATTCCTTTTAGGTATTTTAACGTTTTTATAAATAGGTTTTCTTACTTCATAATGCCTCGCAAACGTATGTCCAGCCTTTCAAGAGTATCTTCTCAAAGACAAGCGAAAAGATTAGCTCGATCGCTAGAATCTTTAGAAGATGCTGAACTGAGAAGGCCAGAACAAGCAGAGCGTCAGGCTGCTTTTAGAGCATCTGAGACACCTTCTCAACGTCAGCAAAGGCGTCTTGAACAGACAGAGCGTCAGGCTGCTTTAAGAGCTTCCAAAACACCTTCTCAAAGTCAGGAAAGGTCTTCTCAAGAACAGGCAGAGCGTCAAGTCTTCTCAAAGTCTTCTCAAGAACAGGCAGAGCGTCAAGCTACTTTAAGAGCTTTTTTTTTTTTTTATAGGATAGGGTGACAAACGAGCACACAGGCCACCTGATGGTAAGTGGTTGCTGTGACCCATAGACATCTACATCTATCTTCAGTAAAGAATAAAAAGGCAGATGCGTTGTCACCCGTGAGGACTAAGATGCCTTCCCCGGTCGAGCCGACCCATTCGTGCTACAACTATACCAGTAATATAGCTGCAGCATGGCTCTACCACGTAAAACACTTCTGAAACACTTTCTCAAAGTCAGCGAAGGCGTCTTGAACAGGCAGAGCGTCAAGCTACTTTAAGAGCTACTGAAACACCTGCTCAAAGTCAGCAAAGGCGTCTTGAACAGGCAGAGCATCAAACTACTTTAAGAGCTACTGAAACACCTGATCAAAGTCAGCAAAGGCGTCTTGAACAGGCAGAGCGTCAATCTACTTTAAGAGCTCAAAATATTTAAAACTGCTTTAGAAAACCTACCTGAAGAGGATTATAAAGTCGTCATTCACGCAGATCGGACCCGTCGAGGAGAGCATGAAAGGCGCTACAATGCACCTTTGATAAACGAAATAGCAGTCGTAATTATTGCTGATCAATTTTCTTCACGAGACATTGTCTTGCGAGCACGTGATGATACGTTGCAACGGGTAGCCGATACACACAAGTTTTATGATGCTCTGCAATACCCATTGATTTATTGCAAAGGACAAGAGGGTTATCATTTTCAAATTCCACTCATTAACCCGATCACAAAGGAGCCTACTCCAAACAAAAAAGTATAATGTATGGATTTTTATGCGTATCATATGATGTTGCGAGAAAATGATTTTAACCTCTTAGCCCGGTGTAGACAATTATTTCATCAATTTTTGGTAGACATGTATGTGAAGGTAGAAAGTGAACGTCTCCGTTATATATCTTTAAATCAAAAAAAGCTGCGCGTTGAGAATTATATACATTTACAAGATTCAGTTTCTAGCGACGCGAATGTAAACCCCAGAGATTTAGGTAAAATGGTAATTCTGCCCTCATTATTCGTTAACAGTCCCCGCTACCTACATGAGTACACATAAGACGCATTCGCCTATGTACGAACTTACGGAAGACCTGATCTTTTTGTTACTTTTACTTGCAATCCCACATGGAAAGAAATAACCGAGGAGCTAATGCCGGGCCAAAAAAGTACTGACAGACACGATTTAGTTGCTAGAGTATTTAGATTAAAAGTCCAAAGTTAATGTATGTAATTAACAAAGGGAAAATTTTCGGGGAGGTGCAGTGCTTCATGTATTCAATTGAATGGCAAAAAAGAGGATTACCGCATGCCCACATTCTAATATGGCTTAAAAAGTAGTTGCGGCCCAGCCAAATAGACGACATAATAAGCGCCGAGATTCCGGATCCTGAGCAAGATAAAGAATTGTATGATACCATCGTCCGAAATATCATTCACGGTCCATGTGGAGCACGAAATTCAATATCGCCATGTATGAAAGAAGGAAAATGTACAAAGAAATTCCCTAAACAGCTATTGAAAGAAACGGTGCACAATGACAATGGCTACCCTTTATACAGACGCAGAGCTCCCGAAGATGGTGGCAGGAAAGTTACAATCAAATCTTTTTGGAGCGTTCGAAACCTTAGATAACAGCTGGATTGTCCCGTATTCGCCCATTCTATGTAAAATGTTTAATGCCCACATTAATGTAGAAGCATGTAGCTCTGTCCGCGCAATCAAGTATATCTGTAAGTACATAAATAAAGGAAGCGACCAAGCAATATTTAATCTCAGGAGTGAAGGTGAGGCAAATCCCGTTAATGAAGTACAGACCTTTCAAGCAGGGCGTTATGTCAGCAGTAAAGAGGCAGCGTGGCGTCTCCTTGGCTTCCCTTTACACGAAAGGCACCCAACAGTTACTCACCTTGCCGTGCACTTAGAAAATGGAGAGCGTGTATATTTCACCGAAAAATTTCCAAGAAAGAATTGCATCACCGCCATAAACTACACTAACAGCCTTCTTTCAACTTTGTCAAACCGACCCTTTGCAAAAACGTTGTTATATTCTGAAGTCCCCGCTATTATACTTGGAACATATCTAGGAAGGGTGGAAACGCCGTATTCAAGGCGCCTGTTGCAAATTGGCCCGGTGTAAAGTCATCAGATGCCCTTGGTCGTGTGTATACCGTCCATGTAACTAATTTTGAATGTTTCTGTTTACGATTGCTGCTGCACCATGTTTGGGGTCCTACAGGATATAAAGACCTTAAAACTGTCAACGGTCAGGAATGCGCAACTTATAGAGAAGCATGTGAGCTCTGCATCTTTTGAAAACGATAATCACTGGGATGAAACCATGGAGGAAGCTGTGCAGTGCCAGTCACCAGCCAAAATTAGGGATCTTTATGCAACTCTCATATCATCTTGCGGGCTATCTAATGCACATAAATTGTGGACAAATACAAAGTACATGGCGGAAGATATTTTGAAGGTTACAGCAGACACACGCGAACATGACATACAATGAACACATTTATAATGAAGCACTTGGAAAAATTGAAGATAAAGTAATGGCAATGGTAGGCAAAAAATTAAGCGACTTTGGATTGATAAGCCCTCAGCGAACAACCGAAAATGAACTAAGTGATGAAATTATACGTGAAACAAACTACGATATACCAGTTTTTGACAAAGTATTAGGACAAATTGAATCTGGAAATGGTGCACTTTTCTTTTTAAATGCCCCTGGATGAACTGGGAAGACATTTTTGTAAAAATTATTATTAGCGCAAGTACGGAAAGATAAAAACATTGCTGTGGCCGTAGCTTCCTCCGGTATAGTTTCTGCTAAGCGGGGGCCGCAATTCAAAAGGTTGCAGTTCCCTATTAAGCTCAGTTTTGCAATGACAATTAATAAAGCGCAAGGCAAACGTTACAGGTAGCGGGGGTCAACTGAAAAACCGTGCTTCTCTCATGGTCAGCTGTATGTAGCATGTTCGCGTGTGTCAAATGCCCAGAATCTCCACATTCTCCCCGAATGGAAAAACATATAACATTGTGTACAGTAGCGTCTTAAAATAGTGTTCAGTTAGTTTTTCAAAATTCACAATCAATTAATCAAATTCCCACAGATCTTCCCTTTCAATTCAAAATTTCCTATTTAGCTCAGTTTCTTTTCAATTCCAAATGCTGCACCTCTGACGGACCTATTAAGCTCAGTTTCCTTTCAACTCAAAAGGCTGCATCTCTGACGGATCTTTTATTTGGCTCAGTTTCCTTTCAATTCAGAAAACTGCATCTCTGACGAATCAATTTAGCTCAGTTTCTTTTCAAAAGTCTGCATCCCTGACGGATAATTATGCTCAGTTTCCTTTAATTAAAAAAATATCCCATTTCCATTTGTAATAAACAGGCTATTTTCACGCTTTCCTATACGCTGCGTTTCAAAACATTTAAATAGGCTGACGAATCAATTTTGCTCAATTTCCTTTTAATGGCTGCATCTCTGACAAATCTATAAAACTCAGTTTTCTTTCAATTCAAAAAGCAATGGATAGTTCATTTCCCAGTGACCATGCGGGCGAAGCCGCGGGTAACAGCTAGTGTATAATATTTAGAGTTTGAGCTGGACAAATTGCGGATTTTTCACCGAAATTAAATATGACTAGTATGGTCTGATTTGCTCCAACTTTGGAGGTAATAATGAGATCGAAAATTTTAAAATTATATATTTTATATTCATTACATATAAGAGCCATAATGTAACACATTTTTTGTCAATTTTTGGAAACACGAGTTAATGTTATTTACAGTTAGTTATTTTAAGTAATTTAGAACGAACGATGTCATCATCGTATTTTGGTAGAGGTGGTCTTTATCCTTAGACATATGATACATATACTTTATCCTTACACATTAAGAATCTCGCAATACTATAATTTTTGCGCATTTCGTAGCCTAATAACAAAGAGAATACAAGTGCTGACGCTGTATGTATGAATTAAATATACTATACTCTGCGCTATTTTCACATTACATATTATAGTAAAAGAACGAATAATTTAAGGAATTGAAATCTTAAATTATTTTATTGAATTATTTGTACAAAGCTCCGTCAGTTTTCTTAGGTACACATCGTGTAGCCTTACAGAACTATTCTACAGCAGTTGTTATTAATATCCCATCTGCTGGAATAAAGTATTAAAAACAGAAACAGGGTTGTAAGAAAAGCGGACTAATTCTGAAGTTAAAAATTTGTTAAAAGTAGACAATTAAGAATGAGTTGGCCACATAGGTACAACAACAATGCCGTTTGCTTTGTCTCATATTTTTTTAAATAATCAGTATCACTGAAAATGGTGGGGAAAATATTTAGTCTAGCAGATGGTGAAAGGATATATGGCATAACGCGCACTTTTTATTTAAAAAACTGGTAGTACCGAAAAGATCAATCTGTGGTATACAAAGTTTATGTATAATTTTTTTAAAGACTAACTTTGTTAGTGCCTATTCATTATATGGGTGTATTCTTGGCGATTCGGAGTTTGCTACTTTATAATCACTAAATATAATAAAACATGCATAAGTGTATCATTTTCTAGATTCATACCATTGCCGAATGATTTTTCTAATTTTATTTAATCGAGGATATTGTAAATTTGATTGTATGTTGGATTTGTTTGGTAAATAAATTAATCGAATAGGTAGAGTTATCGATGCGCAGTAACAAATATATGATAGAAAAATATAATAATAAATAAATTAACCGAATAGATAGAGTTATCGATTCGCAGTAACAATTGACCGTCTTGCAAATCTTTTGCTAACACGAGACCAAAATATGCTGCTAGCAGCCCTAAATATATATAGCATTCATTTTCAGACAATTTTCCACTATTTCGGAATCACAGGCGACTCCACAACCCGCAGTTGAGACCTCAGAAAATATTTCACTGTGATAACTGTCGTCTCTAATCTTGCGGACAGAGTTATCTACTGAGTGTCACTACCAACGTAAGTCACCCTGAAGGGTCTGGGGAATTGTCATATTTTTATATAATCATCATGACCTCATAACTAAAAGGATTTGTATAAAGTATACCATATTTTATTCCAGGACATGTTGAAAGTAACAAACACGACAGGCTTCGCGAGGTGAATTATTTTACACCTATTAAGTTTCAAAAATGTTGTTAATAATTCTTTAATTTATTAAATTCAATAATGATCCCGAAAAAATTGTAAATCTAATGCACTTTTTTCAAAATCAATTTTGAAAACTACCAAAGTTAACAGTTCAAATGTGACAATATTATCTCATAGTAATTTCGATGTACGAGATACCAGTCATCCAGATATACGGTAGACGTGTAACCGACTGTCCGTAGTAAATTAGTTACGGGTTTCATTATTTGGGTTAATTATACCCAGTTTAAAAAACAAACCGCTTTCGAAAATTTTTAACATTTTTATTGTTAAATCATCATCATCATCATTACAAACCATCAAATGTCCACTGCTGAACATAGGCCTCCCCTAAGGAATGCCACAAAGCACGGTGCTGAGCCACCTGCATCCATCGACTTCCTGTATGTGACTTACCAGATCGTCACTCCATCTAGTGGGGGGACGCCCTATACTTCGTCCGCCGATACGAGGCTGCCACTCGAGAAACTTTTTCTCCATCGGTTATCGGTTCTTCGAGCTATATGGCCAGCCCATTGCCACTTCAGCTTACTAATCCGTTGGGCTATGTCGGTCACTCTGGTTCTACTGCGGATATCCTCATTCCTAAGTTTATCACGCAGATAAACCCCGAGCATACCCTCTCCATCTCGCTGAGCGACCTTGAGCTTTCTCATACGGCCAGCAGTGAAGGAACACGTCTCAGTTCCATAGGTCATCACTGGGAACACGCACTGGTTTGACAGTCTAGTTTTCAAGTTTTGAGGTATATCTGACGACAAGATGTGCCGCAATTTCCTGAACGCTGCCCAGCCGAGTTGAATCCGTCGATTAACCTCTCGCTCGAAGTTGGACTTACGTAGTCGGACTATTTGTCCCAGGTAAACATACTCGTCAAAAACTTCGAGCTTAGTGCTCCCAACAATTACCGGCATAGGTGTGACATGGACGTTATACATGATCTTCGTTTTGTCCATGTTCATCTTAAGACCTATCCGTTGGGAGACACTATTGAGGTCATTGAGCACAGTGCTTAGGTCCTCCAGCGATTCTGCCATAAGGACTATATCGTCGGCAAATCGAAGGTGAGTGATGTACTCGCCGTTGATGTTAATACCGTATCCTTTCCAGTCCAGTAGCTTGAAAACGCCTTCCAATGCAGCGGTGAAGAGTTTCGGGGATATTACGTTACCCTGTCTAACATCTCTCTGCAGTTGGATAGGTTTCGTACTCTGATTCTGTACTCGGATAGCCATCGTAGCTCTACTTTACAAACACTTCAGCACTTCGATATATCGACAGTCAACTTGGCACCGCTGAAGGGACTGCAGCACCGCCAATTTCGAAGGAATCAAGGCTTTCTCATAGTCCACATACGCCAGACATAGTGGAAAATTGTACTCTTCGGACTTCTGTACAATTTGCCGAAGGGTATGTATGTAGTCTATGGTGCTAAAGCCTTTTCGGAAACCGGCTTGTTCGGGAGGCTCGAAGTCGTCGAGTCTGCATGCGAGACGATTCGTAATGAGTCTCGAAAACAGCACGTAGACGCGGCTCAGAAGGGAAATCGGTCTGTAGTTCTTCAAGAGAGCGTTGTCACCTTTCTTAAAGGCAAGACCACCGCACTTCTGCTCCACACCTGCGGTATAGTGCCACCATAGAAAACGGAATTAAAGAGCTTCTCAAGGACTACAAGTACCGGTTTCCGTTTTTCAGAGCTCTGCTGTAATTCCATCCTCGCCTGGGGCCTTGCCGTGTTTAAGGTGCTGGAAGCCATTCTTAATAGACTTGCTCTTGGATTGTTACTCACTTGCATGTGGCTCCAACGATGATGTGTACAGCTGCCGTAGAACCTCAATCTCACTCAAAATCTCAGGTATCCCGGAAACGACGCTGCCACTCAGTCTTCAGCTTCGACAGTTGGCTCTTTCTGGCAGACAGATCTCTAGCAAGGACTTTGGAGCCCTGGTTCCACTCGAGTTACGAGCAGTATTAAAGTTGCGTAAGTCCCGCCGCATAGATTTGGAGATCTGTCTGTTCAGTTGCCTGTACTATCAAATCTACTGAAGACTACAGCTTCATTTCCTATCTAACAGCCATGAGATTAAGAGTGCGATCGGAGATTTTTGTGTTCTTCTGCGGCGGTCTTACAAAACTTAACTCCAACCATGGACAGTTTTCACGAGCTTGTCATTCATATCGTCTACTGTTTGCGTCTAGTCGTCATAATGAAGTCAATCTCATTTTTGTCGAACCGTCAGGGCTCGACCAGGTCCACTTTGTGGGGCCGCTTTTGGAAGAAAGAGTTCATCATAAAGAGTCCCTCTTTCTATATAAATTCGGCTAGCTGCTAGCCCTTGGGTTCCGTTGCTAATCCGAATTTCCTCCTTTCAGCTCACCGTTCTCTTTTGTGCCTAGCTTTGCGTTGAAGTCGCCCATTAACACCGTATAGTGAGTTTTGGAGGAATGCATGGCTCTAGAGATATCCTCATACATTTTCTCCACCTCCTCATCAGGGTGTGCCGAGGTTTGTGCGTAAACCTGTATGACTTTCAGCGAATACCGTTTGGTGATTCTGAGTATAAGGTACGCAACCCTCGTCGACACACTCCCAATCTTGTTGTTAACGAGAGACTTGTGAACGATAAATCCGACATCTCCTTGGGACAGATGGTCGCCCTCCTGGTGATAGAACAAGTTGCCGGATTCGAGGATTACCGTGTCCTCCCTCTCTTCGGACTTCGGATAATCCTATAATATTCCAGCGCAACTTGACTATCTCTTCAACTCAGGATCTTCTCGTCAGTCCTCAGGGTGCGTGCGTTATAAGTTGCCAGTTCGAGTCATCGTATGTGGCAACCGAACCTCCACCGGAGATTCTTAGCACCCCCTGCCCCGCTGTTACCATGGTCGCCACCGCAACCAGGAATAGCGGGGCCGCCGGGGACTGGGGGCCGTCTCTTCGTAACTTTATCCATTCATGGGGGGTATATTGCCGTAGTCACCCTTTGCGAGCGGGTTGGCAAGTTATTTGCTGTTATCAGAAAGATGCTGCTGCCCATCTTCTGCCTCAGTTTCCCTCTGTGGCCTCTTACGACACCCACGGGAAGATATGGGGTAGTGGGTAACGCCCGCCACTACACGGGAATTTTTTTTAAATAATTATATAATATTACATTTACACAAAGCATCATCATAAATGACGACAGATCATGAACCATCTATCTACAACCTGCAGTTTACATCAGCTTGTTACTCTATCTATCCAGGAGTAGCCCTTATTTTATATTTTAATACTTTAATATGTATAAAGTGATATGAGGTGTATATCATTTTGATAACTATGCGTACATCAATTGTATGGTTTTGGGACAATATGAGCATATTTTATTTGTATTTTACCAAAACATTTAAATTCATTGTCATTGAATCTAAAATGTTCGAGCATGATAAGCGATTTCAATTGATTGGCACATTTACATGTTTCAAATATTACAGGAATGTTTTATACAAATTATTTACGAACGATTAATTAATTACGAACATAATTAATTAGTAATATTTAATACTATTTACAATGTCATGCTAACTGATAATATCAACATATTAATTAAAGTGGAAAATATATCGTTAGTCTAAAATTAAGACTATACTCGTCACATTATAACTTATATGTGATAAAAAAAAATAACACTGGTAACTTGCTTATTCCATTCATTTAACTTACTTAGTTACCGATAACATATTTATTTTAGCGTTTTGAGTGTCGTTAACATTAAAATCATCTATCAGGCTATATCTGGTAATATGGTTGAATGTTCACCACAGGCGAGAAAAGACTTTTACGGATTAAATAAATTTACACTACATTTTAAATATTCTGGGTTCTATTGTTTGACATTGCTTGTTAAGGCCTATCGATGGCACTTCAAGCTCTTAAAAGGCGCTCGGTGAGTGGTGCCAAGGCCAGCAAAACATTTCCACATGCTCGGTTAGCTCAATTACTGACGAAACTTTGAGGATGGAGGTTGATTTGCTAGGATCACTGTTGCAACAGCTTTATGCGCGGTTATAATTATAGGCATTGTATTTATATACATACCTAATGTACAAAAAAAAAAGTTAAATAAGCGTCTCTAATGTAAGATCGACGGCTCCGGGCACAGGGCATACTGGAATACCGTACGGAACAAGTATTTGCATGGCCCTCAGTATTTGTTCCAGGTCCGGACACTTGTCCTTTCGCAGTTAATGCATGTAAACTGCTTCCACGATACAGGAGACAATCCCAGTGTGGGGGCAATGTTACTTTTTCATCACACTGTTATTATTGGGTTAGAAAGAGTACAGGCTTTGTTTTGTTCCCGATGTTGAGTACTGATGAATTTAGGGCTATAGCCTTATTCCACGACAGTATGATGCGGTCATTGGATTGGTTATAGGTAACCATTGTTTTATAAACAACAAGTTGTCCTGCGTACTTTCCTTATCTATAACATTATCGCGATGATCTCGAGGAGATTGTGAACGGTGCACCCACTTTAACACATACATTTTCGATTTACGAAAAGGCTTACTCCTTTCTAAAGGCCGGCAACGCACCTGCAATTCCCTGGTGTTGTGGTTGTTCATGGGTGGCGGTAGTCACTTACCATCAGGGGAGCAGCATGCTCGTTTGTCCCCTCTTCTATAAAAAAATATACATAACGCGGGAAGCCAATCAGTCTTTTGAGTAGCTATTTCGAAATATAAAGAGAAATCAATTAGTACGGATAGAGAATATTATGTGCTTTATCAAAACGGGAAAATGTTCATGATAATTTATGCTCGACTTAGTAAAGTCATTAATCGAATTTAGTTTCACATGATCACTTAAATCATTTATGGTCGAAAACATTTTACGGACACTGAGTACACGTATTTACAATTTTTTTTGGAATATAAAAAAAAAGATGTCTATAGGCCGTAGAATCCACTTACACTCAGGTGGACTGTTTGCTCGTTTGTCACCCTTATTCTATAAAAAAATTATGTATTAAAATTTTCTAATACATATATTGTATGGGTTTTATTAACTAGAATACATTTCAATATATTATGATGGAAAAGTAACTAGAAAAATACATTTGAAAGAGTAACTGTAAAACTGATTCTGCGTCTTATTGTGTATATATAAATGAATACTCAAAATACAAATAAATCTAATTTATATATTGCATGCCTTAAGCGCAAAGCGCGTAGGTAATTTCTACTAGCGCCTAAAAATCAAGATTCCAACGTTTTGTCGCATGAAATCGTATCTAACAATCATATTGAACATAATATACACTGCCGGCCAAAAGTTTAAGACCACACTAAAAAGAATGTACACTGCATATTCTATTGTTGATATCAAATATATAAAGTCATTCTTTTATTTACTTTCAAGTTATTGGAAAATTAACATGTATTGTTTTCAAACACCGACAAACGCTGCGTTAGAGCCAAGTGGTAGAGTCGTAATAATATTTTATGATGGGCTAATAACTAATTGCTTTGCTTTTGTTTCCCATTGGTCAATAAATAGGATTATTTAGTTTCTAAAAACACGTGATTCCGACTTATTATTACCTTAGTTTACATGGTTTTGTTCACAAACAATCTCAATTAGTCTAAACTTGTGGTTTCTACAGTGAAGACATTTTAAAATGGGAAAAGCACGCGAAATTAGCAGTGAAGTGCGTTCTGCCAGCGTTGTTTTACATAATGAAGGCACATCCGAACGTGAGATTGCTTTTTGAAGTTATCGAAGACTTGTGTTCATGGCACTATAACTCAATACAGGAGACATGCACTTTCAAGATCGTCCACGCTCAGGAAGGCCGAGCTACCACGTCAAGTGAAGATCATTTCATTGTTGTTACCAGCAAGCGAAATAGATGCTTAACAGCACCGGAAATCCGCGTTGAAGTAAACAAAACCCGAGTTAAACCTTTATCATTGACTACAGTAAAACGGCGACTGAGAGATGCGAAATTGTATGGTCATGTCGCCGTTCGAAAACCTCTGCTAAGGCCACAAAACTAGAAAAAACGGATGCAATGGGCCCTTGCCCATCGAGATTGGACTGAAGAAGATTTTAAAAAAGTTCTTTGGACCGATGTATCCAAGTTTGCGCTATTCGGTTCAAAACAAAGAATTTACGTTCGACGCAGTGACAAAGAAAAGATGATGGCAGACTGTGTAGTCCCAATAATCAAGCATGCTGGTGGCTCAATTATGGTATGGGGTTGCTTTTCTAGCCAAGGAACTGGATTTGACCAAAATTGACGGAATTATGAAAAAGAAAGAGTACAAAAAAATTTAGAACAAAATGCCGTTCCTTCGGGGTTGCAATTTATTGGAGATGGATTCATTTTCCAACAGGACAATGATCTTAAGCATTGCTCAAAATTATGCAGAGGATATTTGGAAGAGAAAGAAGCACATGGGGTGTTAAAAAACATGGTTTGGCCTCCTCAGAGCCCGGATCTCAATCCCATTGAACTTTTGTGGGAAGAGCTTGATAGGAAAGTCCGTAATTGTGGTCCATCCTGCCGAGAAGAAATGTGGAATGCTTTGTGCGAAATTTGGAGCAATATATCAAAAGACACTATCAACAAATTGATTGCCCGTATACCGACACTTGTGAAAAAAGTCATAGAATGCAGAGGATGTTTGATGAAAAATCAGTTTAGCTAACTATAGCCTTTTTTTAGCATGGACTGTTAATATTTCTTTACGCTTTTCAAGTATATTGATTGTCAAAAAGTGTTTTATTGGATGATTTAACAGTTAAATTAAACATTTAATATTTTATTGCAGTTTTATTTAATTTTCCTACTTTAATTAAGCTGGTCTTAATCTTTTGGCCGGCAGTGTAAATGATATAAAAAGCACATTGTCAGAACGTTAAAAAAAATTAATAAGTTCAACAATAATATTTTATCCTTTCAATGATTTTTTTTTTTCAAATCGATTAATTGCTATTTTTACATAAAAAAGTGGTTTTGGTGGCTTGTGGTGTAGATAATTATCAAGTCCGCATGGAGGGGTAAACACGGTAACTTTTAAAAATATCAATTGTTTAACTAAATCTATTTTTTTTATCTCTTCGTCTATCATGTGGAAAGCCATGGAATATAAATAGCAGTTTAATTTTGTTTTGTTTAGTTATAATTAATTTTTTTCGGCTGAGAAATCCCGAAATTTTGGTGTTTTGAGCAGCCTTGTAATAATATATTTTACTAAATACACTTTGCCTCACTCGCACTCTGGCCTCGGCCGCCGTCGTTAGTGGATTATTGTATCGTTTGGTTACAGCAGCGGTATAAGGCAGCAAAAATATCGATCGCTGTAGAAATACAAAATATTCCAAAAACTATTTTAGTATTTTAGTTATTATTTTTATAATCAAAGATTTTTATTACAATAATTTGTTTCGCTAAAAGTGCATTGTCAGAAAATTAAAGGCCTCGTTTTGTTAGTTATGATGAGACCTTTCCTCCGGATTTTATACAGTGACCTGAAAGTGTACTTCGGTGAATGCTACTTGAACTCCTCGAAGAGTAGAACTAGATGTGCCGAGTTTGACCTCATTTTGTTAGTTATGATGAGACCTTACCTTCGGACTTGATGGAGTGACTTGAAGGTGTACTTCTGTGACTGCTACTGGAACTCTTAGACGAATAGAACTTCAATAAAAATTTTTTTTCACGATCATATGAGCATTATGAGTCGTGCATTTTGGACTTAGTAACTTCACAAGTTCCAGTTTCTCCATTTTGCAAACGAATCAAATTCAAGCCAAATATGAAGTTTGGAAAAAATTGGGTATAGTTTTTAATTTAGTTTATTGGACCTTGGCTACTGACGAATTTAGAATTCGAAAAAAAATAGAACGCATTTC